>KL261894.1:14413-38956 GCA_000699545.1 Podiceps cristatus | reverse complement strand
TTTGCCGCCTGGAGAGCGGGCGGCCGGGAAACGGAGCCTCGCTTTGTTGAGCTTCGCCCCCGCCGTCGCCCGGGGGCTGCGCCGTTTTGTCTCGCCTGGGTGGGCCGGTACCGATTGACCTCTCTTGGGTTGCGAGATTAAGCTTCGCTGTGGTAGTCATGCGCGCAGATCAGTTCTGGTAACACAGCACCATCAGTGTGTTTTGAAACCCCTCTCTGCCGCCGGGTTACTGTTACAGGCGTAACCCCTGACTTTGGCGCACCTGTAACAGGTGGTTCCAGTCCCTTACAGTAAGGTGGCTGGTGCCGGCCATTATTTCAGGTGTTTGTGCAATTTGTCGTGTAAAGCAAGAGGAGGGTGTGTGTAGAACAGGTCTACTCCACTGTGCTTTATAAATGTATATATCAAAAAAAAAAACCCAAACCCGAAAAAAAGCAGAGAAACTGGGAATTTTGCAGCAAAAATGGGGAATGCAAGACTGGGAAGTCCAAATAAGGCATAGGGGTCATGGCCTCTGGTGTGGGGGCACCTTTCAGCCAGGCACTGATGGGGAGGAGGGGTGGCCTGCCAGCGAAGAACAGTTTGGTATCTGGGCAGGGTTGTTGCAAGTAAATTATGAAAGAAGTACAGAAATGTACAGAAATAATCTGGTTTACAAGTTTGACATCAAACTGAAACAGCTCATTAAAACCAGGGATCGCTGTCTAATAGCTCGGGTCAAAAGAGAACATGCATTTAATTTTTAACAATACTGAGAGCGGTATACAGGATGTTGCATGTTACGCCATTCCTGAAAGGGCTTGGAATAGGAAGTATGTCCACACATTAGATAAACGCAGCAGTACTCTGCTGAGCTTTACCCACAAAGCAAGATCCATTTTCCTAAAATGCTGCTTGCAGTTGGTCGCAGAAACAGAGATTATGTGCCCAGGCCCCTTGAATTCTGCAGATGAGTAACGCAGATTCCCTGGGACTTTTCCCTGGGCGATTTAGATCCATGCCCAGGTGGAGTGACTGAACTTGGTTGCCCCTGGGGATGGGCCGCACCCTGTGGGACTTGAGATTATGTGCCCAGGCCCCTTGAATTCTGCAGATGAGTAACGCAGATTCCCTGGGACTTTGTGCGATTTAGATCCATGCCCAGGTGGAGTGACTGAATTTGGTTGCCCCTGGGGATGGGCCGCACCCTGTGGGACTTTGCAAAACTGCTTAGGTTTTCCTGATGTGGATTGGGAACTGTAAAAATGGCAATCTGCCCGCTGACTCTTCCCTTGGTAGTTCGCATTGTGAGTAGCCAGTTTGTTCGACTTGGTGGCTTAATCAGTGAAACTCCTTTTTTAAAAAAAAATTTAGCAGTAAGGAGGCTTGATATCGTAGAATCATAGAAAGGTCTGGGTTGGAATGGACCCCAAGGATCACAGAGTTCCAACCCCCCTGCCACAGGCGGGGACAGGGACACCAGCCTCCAGGCCTGGATCTACACAAGGTTGCCCAGGGCCCCATCCAACCTGGCCTTGAACACCTCCAGGCATGGGGCATCCCCCACCTCTCTGGGCAGCCTGTTCCAGCACCTCACCACCCTCTCTGTAAAAATCTTCCCCCTAATATCTAATTTAAATCTTCCCTCCTTCAGCTTTAGTCCATTCCCCCTTGTCCTGTTATTGTCTACCCTTATATATGCTGTCTTTCAGGATCTGACTTCACCTCTTTTAAGGGCATGCTTTTATTGCTAACAGAATATCCTACTTTTAAGGTAAAAACACAATACCAGTAATTCAGGTGTTGTAAAATAGATTTGCCATAATCCATTCTAGTCCAGCACAACAGTTACCTCAGTGTAAGACTACAGAACCGTGCTGTGGTGTAGTTGATGTGGCAAGCCACCTAGGAACAAAAACTCCCTAATTTTTCTGTGTGTGAGTACAGCTAACCCTCAGATGAAAGGAGAAGAATCTACTCCTAAATTAGGTTTTGAAAAGACTAGCAGAGTTTTTCTGGTGACTAGCACTCAGGTTGGTCACAGCCTCTGTAACCATACCCTTTAGAGACTTCATAATTTAACCAAGAACTTAGTTTTTTAGTGAACAAAAACATGATGAAGGGATTTCTAATAGATATTGCAGTGTATTAGCTGAATGGAAATGTTCGTTGTATTGGTGATGATGAACTGATACATCATTATTACATTGATGCAAGCAGATGTGCTGTTTTACAATGGAAGGATGAAAGTAGAAGAAGGGGAATTCGGAAGCATGTTTATGATGCTTTTCTTTGCAATGATACATTTTTTTGGTTTGGGTTTTGTGTGGCTTTTTTTTTTTTTCCCCCCACTCTTAAGTCTTAGTAAGGCTTTCAGTGTAATACATATCTGAAGGCTGAAAGTATAATGAGGAAATGCCCAGTCATCTTTGTCTTTTGTTGTAGGACACAATTTTTTTAGAAAAGCAAGACAACCTAACAGCAGTTGTCTGAATAGCTGAATACTCCCTGTGTTTGCTGCTCCTGGGTGCTTAATTTACCTTCATAGATGGGCCTGTGACTTGTCAGTGGTGCTGGGTGCTTGTTGATGGGAACTCACTCCGCATTTAAGTATCCTGGAAGAGGAGGTCCCTGGTAAAGATTAGAGTAGTAGATTTGGAGACTGTGATAGCTGTTCAGGTGCTTCTTGCACATTGAAAGACGGATTACCAAGGTGATGTGTACTTCATTTTTTTTTTGGGGGGGGGCTGACTTCCTGTTGCCTGTGATGGTCTTGGTGGTATTGATCTTTTATGGTTGAGATTATTGGCAGTCATAGCAATTCTTCTGTCCAGCTGCAAAGAAAAACGAATTAGATGATATAAAGATCTGTATTTAGATATCAGATATGATAATGATTTCTCAGCTGTAACAAAAGGGATAAATAGTCATAAATAAAACTATTTAGCTTCTACTATTACAGCAGATTTCCAAGTGTCCATCTTGTGCAACTTACTGTGGCTTTTTTAAGATGGTGATCTATGTCTGTCTCTCCTCTCAGTACAGCATACCACCTTGTGGAGATTTTTATCATAATTATTTTAAAAGCTCCATGGAATAGCATCAAACTGTGAGCCCTGAGGAAATAAAAAACTGTCATAAATAGAAGCTGTAAAAATGCACTAAATACTGTGTATAGTGTTTATTCTTGATTCCTATTAAATTATTTAGGTTAATTTCACTAAATACTTTTAAAAATTAATATCTTTAAATGTTACCCCTGGCTTTTGTACTCCCTTAATTTATAAATGGAATGTGGTTTCCTTTTTGAATTTAAGGTCTTTTGAGAACTTCTGATAGAACCTCCTGCATAGAATTGCTGTTACATGTACTAATTTAAGCTTGTTTTTAATAACTTTTCTTAAGGAAGTGCCATCAAGGTATAGGAGTGGCATTACAAGAGAGGTGTATGCGCTGGGTTTCTTTTGGAGGGATAAATGAAAGCGATTGTAGGCAAGCACATGCAAACCTTTCCACGTATGCTACGTGGCTGCTGCTACTTAGGCAGCCAGGCAGGTAGCAGGAACAAAATTTTTAGCAGCTTTCTGCTTGGTGTTTGCTGGTCTGTCGAGCTCCCTCCCAAAGCCAGCCCACAGGCAGCCTCGCCTCCAGCAGACTGGCAAGAGCAGGAACTGGGCTGTTTATCCTTAGGGCCTGGCCTGCCAGAAGTGCATAGTAAAGATGGATGCACGATAACCCAGGGGTGCTGCCCTGAAGGGGAGCGCAGCAGTGGGCAGAGCACCTGCTCTGACAGTCATTTCCCATTTGTCCCCATGGCATGTTGTCCTGGTTTCAGCTGGGATAGAGTTAATTTTCTTCTTAGTAGTTGATACTCAATCCAAACCACAGCACTGTATGAGAATAATGTTGCTAACACAGTGATGGTTTTGGTTGTTGCTAAGCGGTGCATATATTAAGTCTTTCAGCTTCCTGCGCTCTGGGGAGGTGCACAAGAAGCTGGGAGGGAGCACAGACAGGGTAACTGGCCAAAGTATATTCCATACCATATGGTGTCATGTTCAGTATATAACTGGGGGGAGTTGGCTGGGGAGGGATCACTGCTCGGGGACAGGCTGCACATCGGTCAGCGGGTGGTGAGCAATTGCATTGTACATCCCTTGTTTTGAATATTCTGTTATTATTATAGTTAGTCGTCTTCTCTCTTCCCTTGCTATCCTGTTAAACTGTCTTTATCTCAACCCATAAGGGTTTGTTTTTTCAATTCTCTCCCCCATGCTACCAGGGGAAGGGGGTGAGTGAACTGCTGCGTGGTGCCTGGGTGCCAGCTGGAGTTAAACCACAACATACATGCTTGATGCTCTTGCACCATTCTGTGCTTGCTGAAATTCTGTCCTGCAGTTCTGGGCAGTGCTCCTACCTCTCTTCTAGCCCCTAGATGGCTGCACTCTGCTTTAATACAGGCCAATTTTGTTTGAATCAGAACAAGTTGAAGTGAGGCTCTGAATTATCAAAGAGGTCTATTCTCTAAGGAAATACAGCTTTCAGAAAGAGACTAAATTATTTTACATGCTATTTTTCACCTATAGTACAGACTTGCTACTCTGAATCAGTTTTTGAGGATATAGGCTGCCTTTATGTCCTTTTTCTTTTTTTATTTTTTTTTTTTCTATTAGGTATTGTTCCAGAGTCCTGCAGAAGCATTCTCAGTTAGTACAGATTTATCAGTCTTGTTTCCCTTGTCTTTTCCTTTGGTGATGATGAAAGCTAAGGAGAATCACTTTTTTACAGTTGTGAAGTCACCAAAGCTGCAACTCGTTCTGGGTGCAATTAAAGTGGATGTATGAGCTCAGATGGAGCACAGGGCTGGCATAAGGCAGGCACACTGTTTTCCTGGTCAGGGGCCCAGAAGGGACTGATTTGTTAGTGTTGTATCTGGCTGGCTTTTAACAGGCTGAATGATGAGTTATCCACATGGCATGAATCCACAGCAAAGTTCAAACTCTTGTCCCTTTTGGCCTATTGAAATAACTTAAAACTGTTTTCCTGTGATGCATCACTTGGGTATTATAAGGATTTGGGTTTTTTTCATGGAAATAGAAAAAGGGAGCAGACTTTCAGAAGATGTTTTTACTTGGTTTTTCAGTTTGTCTTTTTAAGCATTCAATTTGTGCTTTCAGTCTGTATTTCAGTGCCTAAATGGTGTTTAATAGACACAGGCAACTTGAATGAACTCTGTGGTTCTATAAGGCAATGTTGTCTCAGATAGCTGTACCATAGAGTTTGCGTTGCGGACTCATCAGGCCCTGTTCTGTTATATGCATTATTGTACTTCCAGTTAAAGCCTCCTTCCCTGAACCACGGTGGCAGATGCCTCTGTGTATACAATAATGCCCTGGGGCCTCTGCTAGAATGAGAGAACTTTGGTGTTGCGCAAGATATAAACATCAGTTTAAAGGCTGTCTCACTTTTACATCTCTGAAATGTCCTGTTCTCCGGTTCACTGGTTTAATTTTTGCAGTTGGGTGATGCATTGCAGTTGGGTGATCCAATTTTGCATTGGGTGATTGCTCAATGAACAGGTGGGACAGCTACAGATATATCTATATATATATAGATATATAGATATGTTATTTCCTTCTGATATGCTTTAAAAATAGGATTTATTGAATATATGACTGCTTCAAACTTGTATTTCATGAGTACTACCCATAGGTAGTACTTACTCAGAAACATTTATATAGTGAACAAGATAGGCTAGTTTCAGGCTAGTATAGAAATCTTTGTCAGTTTGCATATGTCTGACCCTGCTGAGATTTGTGAAAGATGTGCAGTGTGGTGTTTTTGATTTGGGGAAGTGAATGTTAAAAACAACAGATACAAGCAAGCATTTTCTGCTTTGATGGATGCTTTTTAAGCAGAACTATGTCATATATTGTGTGTAACTAGTGGATTAGTTCTGAGAGTTACCTTCCTTAGTCTTAGAAGATGCAACTAAGTATACTTGTTCCTGTAACTTTGGGGGGAAGGGGGCGACGACACCAACACAAAAATCCCCACCTTATTTCTTAGCAGCCTGAAACCAAGCAGCAGATATTTGCAGTAAAACAAGTGTCTGTCAGTGGCATTTGGTTTTTAATTTCCTCCCACGTGTATTTCCTTCCTGTCCGCTATGCAAGCTTACTGAAGATGTAAATGTCTCCAAAACTTAAATACCTTAGTTAAGATAATTGCACATTGAAATGATATTAGATTATATCCATATAAACACACACCCCACAGTAGTCACACCTGCTGAGGTCTTTGTCCCCAGTATAGCAGCAATAGTCTGGATTGTTTGTATATGAACGAATAAATATTCACATTTCTCTGAGTTAGGTAGGTTGGTTACAAATTGATGCAAGTGTGTGTTTGCTGTGAGAAACTGTGCGGTTGCTTTCCCATGTCTGTTCTCTATTAAATGCTCAGCTTCTAGGTCACCCTGTGATGATGCTCGTGTTTGCTTTTACCCCTCCCTTGCCTTCTACCTTTGCTTTCCAACATTCCAGTTCTTTACCCTCAAAATCCAGACATGCTTAGTTTCTTTTAGCACTGTAAATCTGACTGGCCTACCTCTGCCTTTTATTCCTTTGTTCTCTGGACATAGAGCTGCTATCTGTCAGTATTATTAAAGACTGAGGCAAAAAAAACCAACATTGAATGCCTCTGCTTTTTCTTCCATCTCTGTTAAGTGACTGTCTTCAACAAGTATTGGTCCAGCGTTTTCCTTAGACTTCCAGTTTCTGTTAACATACTTAAAGCCCTTCTTGTTATCTGAAACAACCCTGGCCGGTTTCAACTACAGTTCAGCATTGACCTTTTGTATCTTCCTGCAAACCATGACTCTAGTCTTCCTGCAAATCCTGACCTTGCTTCCAGAGAACATACAATTTCTTTTCCTCCTGAGGTCCACGAGGAGTTCCCTATTCAGCTAAGCTGCCCCTCTTGCTTGACGTACAACGCCATGGGATTACCTGCTCCCGTGTGTTTAAAAGGTGGTTCTTAAAAGCTGACCAGCACTGATGGATTCCTAAGCCCTCAAAAGCACATTCCCAGAGGACACTGCTAAGTAGCTCACTGAGTAGCTTAAAGTTTTCTCTCTTGAAATCCAGGGTAGCAACTCTACAAAATAAAGCAAAAATGTTGTTCTTCTCATCCCCACAAGGGACACGAAAGCAAAGTTGTTTGTAATTACATAACTAAAAGCCATGTAGCTTCTACTGGCTGTTGAAATATGTTCTGGGATTTCATTTTCCACTCTTTTGTTAAGCGTAGTTTTATTTGTATAATAGCACACAAAAGTAAAATTTTGTAAGACGTACAAAATTTTAGGACGTGGGCCCATGTCCTAAATGTTACTTCATATATTTAGTCCATGTCCTAAACGTGGGCCCTAAAACTAAATATATGAAGTAACATTTGTGTGCTTTCACACCTGTTCTGTCAACTTACCACCTTTTTTTTCTCTTGTGGTTGAGAATTTGATGATTGTGTTACTTTTTTCCAATAACTGAAATACCACTTTTGTACTAAACCACAGCACCATTTGCAGAGTGATGTATGTTACGTATATCAATTTTTTGTGGTTAATAGTGCATCTCAGCTTCTGTATATTACTTTCTGTAGAGTGTTATCTTTGTGGTCCTGTTCTTAAGATGTGAAAATTGTTTACTTTCCCTCAGTATATCACAGAGTGAAGCTGGAGCACTTGCTCTGTGAGCAAGAAGCAGTCTAGAACAGGTCAAATACAAGTTACCTGTCAGCATTTCACAAAAGTTATATTAAGGGAATATTAAACATGCCAACCAGATACTGAGAAGTAGTAAAAATTAAAATTGGTTGTGACCTTCATTTTTTTCTTCTTTTGAATACCATGCAACAGCCTTCAATAGCTACAGTATTATGTCATTTTCATTCCCTTGCAGCTGCTCCACCAATGTCCCTGTCACTGTTGGTGCTTAGAACATAAGCTTAGACCTGTCTGAGGAAACTATCCATGCTGCTTTTTATATCACCTACTAGATTACCTCTGATGTTGTTTACTAAATGTACTTCAAATGCTTTCTGGTATATGGAACTGCATTACAGCTTCAGTGTTCAAATTCCTTACAAATGTTAGTAGTTTATTATTTTCATCCCAGCTTTCTAAAAGTACTGCTGGAGTCGTAAAAATGGCATCGTCAGAAATTCAGGTTGGATGCAGGCTTTCCCCAGCAGGCCTGTTAGCTTTTGCCAAAGCTGAGCCAGGAGGCAGTAGCATTCAGGACTCCCCTGGAGCACAGGCCTCGATACTGCAGCTGTGGTACCCTCTCCTCCCCTTGCCCTTCCCGCCGCCCCCCATTCAGTTTCTGAAGAGCAAGAAAAGTCCACAGTGGCTGGGCTAATCTCCTCTAACTTCAGCAAATTCATACTGTCTCTCTTGCTGGTGTGTCTGTATAATGGCAACATAGGCTTATAATTATTACAGCTTATGAACCTCATGTGGGCTATCTGATGGGCTTGGTTTCAATGGGCATGGGTTCTCTGAGGTTCTGGGTTGCAAACAGGAAGAAAGCTGTCTCTGTAGGAGAGAAGGATAATACATCAGCTTGCAGGGCTCATAGTGTTTGTACTGGTGACGAACTAGGCCATTTGAGGGGAAGTATTTGTACTTTTTATGTCTAATTTTCCCAGTCATTTCTAGCATGTTGCCTTTTCCAAATAATTTAAAATGTATTTGGCTATTCTTATGTTTGACTAGGTCTGTTTATCTAAATGCAGTTGTTCTATTTCTTCTAGTGCCTTCACCAACACAGATTGTAGTAGCATCTGAAAATTTCAAAACGGTCTTGCATTGGCAGTATCCAGCTATGTCTGAAACGCCTCGTTTTGTTGTGGAAATCAAACCTTACAAGTAAGTTCTTTTGTCATTTCCTGTGCCGATACTCTCCAGAAGCACATAAAAGCAATCACTCCATGGTAGACTCTTTTATTTCTGTGTGGTGAAGTCATGCAGGGTGAAGATAGCCTAAGTGTAAATTAAGGCAAAAATTGTCAAATAACAGGATGGTTGAGGTTGGCAGGGGCCTCTGGAGGTCATCTGGTCCAACTCCCTCTCTGCTTAAGCAGGATCACCTAGAGCAGGTTGACCATGACCATGTACAGATGGGTTTTAAACATCTCCAGGGATGGAGACTCCACAACCTCCCTGAGCAATCTGTGCCAGCGCTCAGTCTCCCTCACAGGTGTTTTGTCACAAGCAGTGTATTGCACAGTATTGTGCATTTGAAATTGTATTAACTCTTATTTGATCTGTTTTACAGTTTAGGTTACTATAAGATCGTCTCACCTTGTGCGAATGTTTCAGCTTATTTCTGCGATCTCTCGAGGGAAATAGATGATGTTTTTGCCTCTCACTGGCTTCGAGTTAAAGCTGTTGTTGGGTCACAACAGTCTGAGTATGTTGAGACCAATGAGTTTATTTTGCAAAAGCATGGTAAGTTCCATCATAAACTAAACCTTGTAATTTTTTCCCCAAATTAAAAAAGTTAGTAATTGTCCTTTTCACTGTATTATTGTGTCTCATTTGGGAATATCATAAAGTCAGGAGTCCAGTATGAACTGAAGTATAGCGGTTTTTTGGTAGGAGCTTCTGTAGTTCTGCCTCTGTAGCGAGTTGTTAGCCCTGTCACTCTGGTATCTGTATATTCTTTTCAAAACTTATAAAGGCAGGAAAGTGATGTTGCACTCTGTGCGTTCTTCCCCTATTCTTGCCTGACGTTGCAGACACCCGTTTGGGGTAGGAAACTGCCACTGGAAGCTGTGGACCTTTAGGCATCATTTAGGTAGTATTCAGGTGGTTGGTGATGCCTTGCTTGATACCATAATCCTGTGTACCAGCAGCTTTGGGTGTCTAGATACTATCTAGAAGCTATGTGGAATCCACTGTAGCTGTATAAGTAACAGTTACTCATTCTTGACATAAGCAGCCTTTGGGCTGATTCGGGAGAAATCAGTTTTTCACATCAGTATTGTAAGAGGTAAATTGTGTGCCCAGAACAGTGGGGCAGGCCCCAGTATTGCATGGACAGTGCAAAGCAAACACAACAGAATGAGGAATGACTGAGAAACCTCCTCTCATACTTGCTCCATTCTCAATGTATAGCTTTTAGGCAGGAGGTTCTTCCTGACTTAGATTGTGCTTTAGATAGAGCTGGACTTCTGTATTTCTGGAGCTGAAGAAGTGGAGTCTGTCTTTCTTTTCTATGATTCCCTCCGCACCCAATATTCCCATGACTTGGTATCAGTGGCTGCTTTCTAGTGTTTGCCAAAGGGACAGAAGTCATGGTAATAATGTTGGGTTTTACAGTTTGCAGAAAATTGGTAGCCAGGTATGGAGGAGACAGACATGATGGTTTTCCCAATGAACAAGAAACTCGTATGTTCAGTCAGATCATTAGACACCAGAAATTCACGTAGGCCGTTGCCATGGGAAATCAGGCTTCCTAGGTACTGTTGCTCAAGATGAGATTTGTTTTGATTTTTTTTAGATAACCTTTGTTTTGGTACAGTATTATTTTTAGCTGAGCATGGTTTATGGTGGGATCTAGTCAGCAGTATTTTTGTTTTCTGTTCTCATTCACATATATGTGTTTGTTTTGTTAGTTTTTTTCTATGGTCAGTGAGCTGAATTTTTATGACTTTATGTGTATAGGAAATTTGAATTGCTTAACCATGAAATTCTGCATGGATAGTTGCCATTTCCATTTTAGAAGTAGATTTATGGATGTATCCGTTGCACAGCTGTGACACATAGAAGTGATATTAACAGCATTGAAATAAACATGTAATTCTTCTCAAATCTCCTATGAATTTTGGAAAGTTAACTACCTTTACCTAGTACCTAGGTAATGGAGTCCCTGCTCACTGCAGGGGGGTTGGACTAGATGGGCTCCAGGGGTCCCTTCTAACCCAAATGTTCTGTGATTCTATAACTATCAATGGCACATATGATGTTAAAAGCTTTGGCCTGATAGCAAAGGTGCAATGCTTTGCAGGAAAAATAGGACCACCAAAACTGATTCTCGCAAGGCACAGTGATAAAATCATGGTTGATATTTACCATCCTGCATTCCCATCTGTGGATCATCTTCCTTGGATTAGAGACGTTTATTCAGAGCTCATGTACTTCGTGACTTTTCGGGATAGTAAAAATCAGGTAAGTTCCAAAATGAAACCTTCTAATTAAAAATATTTGTTTACCTTAAACACATGAACAAAGGAATTCACTCCTATGACACACAGAGCCAACAGATATCAAGAAAACAGTTGAATGTAGCATAGGACTATTGAAGCCCTAAAGTGTCAAGTGCATCACAGTGAGATAGGTGAGTGGAACGTCTGGATTTTAGTTGTCCAATGGACATCTTATAAGAAAAATAAGATTATTGCATGAGCTTTATGCAAGACAGTTATTTGATCCCATGCTATTGTTTCTGCATACTTGCTAAAACATTGGTAACTTTACTTATGCCCCTTTAACTTGTCTAGGTAGACCTTTCAATTAAGGTTACCTTTCAAGGTATCGATACCACTTTATTTAGCAATCATGGAGGGTGAACTTGAGGAAGATGATAGTAGTTATGTTTGTTTACAGTTACCTTTTCAAATGCATCCAGGTACAAGTTTTGTAAATGAATTAGGGATGTGCATCTAGACTACGAACAGCACGAATTTTAGCTGCAAGCACCGTGGTCTGATCAAATATAACATCTTAAGGTAGCTCATAAACTGATAGCCAAAGTTCATGCAGCTCTTGCAAGGCATGCAGATGATGTAGGAACCTCATCTAATAGTGTGCTAACATTTTTGGAAGTATTCGAAGGTTCTGTAACATTTATATTGTTGTGTTGAGTCAAATGATATAATGCAACTTTTGGTTTTTTTTGCAGAGTAAAGAAGAGTTCCATGAAGAAAACTGTACGCTGTATAAATGTAGCTTCAACATCCCAGTTCCTGATGAAGATTCCACTTACTGTGTTTCAGCAAAGGGAAGTTTCTATCATGATCTGATGATTAGCGCCCCATCAGAAGAAAGCTGCATTCATGTTCCTTTTCCTCTCAAGCAGACATTGAGTAAGAGGATTCTAAAATTTTAATAAGAACATACCAAGTCTGACCAGAGATCTGTTCTAGCTAAGTATTCGAGTTCTGATGTAGCCATGGGATGACTTTGATGCCGATGGGAGAATATGAAAAAGGGGAAGCATGGTCATTCTCTTCCAAATGCACTTTCCCAGTTCTAAAGACCTTTAAAATCATGTATTATTTTCAAGTAACCCTGACTCTTCTGTGTGCTTTTCCTGCTTCATTGGTCTTACAAAACCTGTTTCTGCTGCTTCATTGATGTAATTAACAAACGACAAATGGATTGCTCACCAAGTTACATAGTTTCCGGAAGTATTGTGTGTCTCTTCTAACAAATGGCTTTTTGCTTAGTCTAATCACTGAGGAAAACATACATAGATTTTTTTGGAGTTTGAAGCAACTATAAAGTTGTGGTTGTAAAATTGAGGTATTGATAGCTTTTTATTAAAGACAACAAAGGCAGCTAGTGACCCAACTTTGTATCTCTGATAACCTCTTACGAACTTCTTAATGTTACTTCATTACGGCCCGAAACTTTGCTAGAGAAAAGGGATAAAATTGAAGTAGTTGTGTTCTTTCCTTTATGCAAAAGAGCAGCAGTATGATTGAGAAGGGGGGGCATTAAGGAGAGTCAGACTAGTGGAATCTTACTAGCAATAGTTAACAATTCTGTTTTGGAAGATTTCATATTTTAATTTTATTGTACATAGACTGTGTAATTACATCAGTTAACATGCTATCACATGTGAAACTTACAAATCTGTTCATCCCCATCTGTTATCTCTAAGGAACAAAATTAGTTGTAAAATTTCTTTACCTTTATAAAACATGGTTGTGTTTATATAAATTGAGAGTTTTGTGTCATTCTAATTTTTATTTACTTCATATAATACTTTATAAGTTTTCTTGAGTGAAAAAGGTGATAAATTGACAAAATCACACATTACAGCTAAACATTCTGAGCTATTACAGTTTCTGAGGTTATTCTAAATGATACAGCAGTGGTTTATTTTTCTAGACTTCCTAACAGATTTTGCTCTAACTTCTTAGGCACACAAAATATCATCATTCTGTGTGTTGTTATCACGAGCCTGAGTCTAATTTTGACAGTATGCTTTGGCTGCAAGAAACTAAAGAAGAACAACATAAAGCTGCCGAAGTCCTTGGTAAGTTCAGACTTCTTATCTGCATCAGATTTTTAATATCCAGATAGGTAACTTTTATAACTATAAACTATTTTTCACCTGCTGTGATAGGGCAAGGAGTAAGGGTTTTAAACTAAAAGACAGGAGATCTAGACTGGCATAAGGAAGAAGTTTTTTATGATGAGGATGATGAAGCACTGGAACAGGTTGCCCAGAGAGGTGGTAGAAGCCCCATCCCTGGAAACATTCAAGGCCAGGCTGGACGGGGCTCTGAGCAACCTGATCTAGTTGAAGATGTCCCTGCTCACTGAAGGGGGGTTGGACTAGATGGCCTTTAGAAGTCCCTTCCAACCCAAACTATTCTATGATTTTCTTTTGCTTTTCTCACAAAAAGTATTTCAAGCGCCCATCTCCTTCCACCCACCATCTTCAGACATTCCAGTTTGTTCTTTGTGTGGTTTGTCCTGTATCAGATTTTTGTTGTAAGATTTGTGAAAAGGGTTTATATACTTTGAAAGGATCCTGGCCATAATTTACCAATACACTGTGGGCATCTCCCTCTGCTTTAACTTCAGGCTTTTTTTTTTTTTTTTTCAGTACCTCTTCTCTTTAAGTGGTGGCAAATATTTTAATGGGTAGAAAACACCCACTCTATAAGAGACTCATTTGAAAAGCATAAAATTTCAGTTTTAGTCCATACTTAAGTCAACTTTTTTGCTATCTGCTGGTGCTTTTTCTGAGCCTGACAGGAATGGCAAGGCTGCATTCTCTCACTATGTTTGTAGAACACTTACAGATATTCATTAAACACGTTTTCTTTGTGACTGGCTTTTTTTGGTTATACAACATACATTTTTGATTGGAAAAAATGTAGTTGTTCCTGTAAATATTAACTGATATTTGCTAGAAATAATTGTCATCTTACAAGAGAGAAGCTGCTTCATTAGCTTTTGTGAAGATTTTTTTTCCTATGGATGTCTATAGGACACTAACATAGCCTCCTATTTATACATTTACCCAGCATTAATTTGGTGTGGAACCCTACAAAGGCCATGCAGATTTTGACAAGATCCTAATAAGATTTGAAATGGACTTCTCAAACTCTCATCCAGAAAATGTTCATCCAGAAAATGTTCACCTGCAAATTACTGGGAATTCATAGGTGGACATGCCCTTAGTTTCTTTCTTAACTTTTCTGTTGATTACCTTAACAGTTACAGACTCCTTGGGATATATATATATATATCCTTTATATATATATATCCTTGACCCTGGCTTCCACTGGTTGTATGTTGAGACAGTGAAAGACGAGAAAGCTCAGGTGCTGTCATGGGAGACAGGAAGCTATCTGAGCACCTGCACCTGCCAGGAAATACTGCTGACATCCAGATTAAGCTTACTGGCTGTCAGTTTGCTAGTATTAGATAATGTGCACAAAAGAAAAATATTAAACTTATTTACAGTAAATACTTTTCTTCAAATAGCAACCATATCTTAATTAGCTGTGTTACTTGAGATGCCTTGAATGGCATTCCAGTTAGTGTAGTAAGCTGTGATTCTTCTCTTCGAAGCTAGAAAAAACTGCCCGAGTGGCTTAATTGTTTTGTAGTCATGACTTAGTGACTCTTAAAGAACCTTTGGTACCAGGAAACCGACAAGAGTTTTTTCTCCTGATGGCTTCTTTCTTTCCTGGATGGGAATAGGAGTGTCTTTGCATCATAGAATGGTTCGGGTTGGAAGGGACCTTAAAGGCCATCTAGTTCCAACCCCCCTGCCATGGGCAGGGACACCTCCCACTAGACCAGGCTGCTCAAGCCCCCTCCAGCCTGGGCTTGACACTTCCAGGGATGGGGCAGCCACAGCTTCCCTGGGCAGCCTGTTCCGGTGCCTCACCACCACATCTTGCTTTGATCAAAAACTTACCAAGAGAAAAAAGGATTTCTGTTTGAGAACAAAAGTCTTGGATGTACTTGTATAGGGAGTACTTATTTTATCCTCGGGGTGTATCTCTCAAGCATTTCAAGCTGGCAGTGTGAAATGCAGAACCTGTGTAGATTGTAAGGCGTTCCCTTAACACGTTTTAGGACTCTGATTTTTAGAGCCATGTGAAAATCCTAAAAGGACCAAAACAAGAACTCATTGCTTTTTGATTTTAACTTTAGTATAGCATGTACTGGTATGGGGAGAGATGGCAAGTTTTAAATGCCACTTTTAGCCATAGTTTCTATAGCGCTTTGTTCTAATTCACATTCCTGAGTATTCCAGTTTATACAGACAATTATGTTCTCTTCTCACTTACTGTGTGACTACTGGAGTCAGATTTTTGCTGCTCCCCCCCCCCCAAAAAATAGAGATGGTGGTCCCTTCAGTCCGTGTCAGTATAGCATAAGTATCCAATGTTTTTTCACGTATCTGTATAAACAGATTTTCAAAAAGTACATTAATCCTACCAGCTGTTCATAACATTTTCAGTACTTGCACACTACTGATCACATTCTGGTTTCTGCAGCTGTCTTTTTAAGCATGTGCTTCTTATGAACAGGTGGTTTCCATACATACTCATGGAAATTACTCTGTTCTTTATATAGTATTCTGGCTGTTTTCACATAACAGAAAATGAACATCTAGAGTGAATGATGGCTGAATGGCAGCTAGGTCATAGTGTGGTATATTCTTAGTGTCAGGAGCCACCTTAATGCTCTTTGTGCTAGTGTTCCAGTGGCATTCCTTGATTCCCAAGGGGATTACTTTACCTTAGTGGTGCTAACACAGCTGTTTGTAAAATTCACTTAGATTACAAATAACTGCTCTCCAGGGAGTGTGTGTGTGTGGTGGTGTTTGTTGGTTTGGGGTTGGTTTGTTTTTTGGGTTTTTTTTTAACTCCAATAGTTTCATTGACCCAGCACAAACCACAGTACAAGCAGCAGGTATCAGGGCAACTGAGGGGAAAGGTATGGGGCTGAAGGGAGAGTTGAAGGCAGGTTCTAATGAAGTCAGCACGCTGTAAAGGTATGAATGTAAAGATACAGCCTCACAACCTTCTGATTAAGTAAGATTCTTGAAAAGCAGTCAGATTTGATCATCTGGTTTTGATGGCACTCTCAGTTCTTACACTAATACAGACTGGGAGGTTCTTTTTGCCTGTTTGTACCTTTTCTTGAACATATTTTTTTTTCTTCTCCTGCCCACATCCTTTTCTTCCAAAAGTACCTGAACCTGTATTTTCAGTCAGATTATTTTTTTTACAAAGTATCTCAAAAAACACTGATTGTATACATCTTGTTGAGAAATTACCTTATCTATAGTACTTGATAGTCTGTGATACATATATGTAGTGAATTAAGAAACTTGGAAGAGGACACTATTAGAGTAACCCTATGCTAGCTTTAGGGGACACCATCATGCAGCTGAAAAACTTACCCTACTTTGGTTTTTTGTATGTATTCTTTGAAACACCTTTAAAAATACCCACAAAACCAGAAAAACCCACACAAATCAGAAGAATCTAAACAGCCTGCAGGCATGTCAGAATCACTTAAAACAAGCTGGAACCTGGCTATTGAAGGAATTAATGTGTTCTTCCTGTGGAGGAGTTTCAAAGCGAAACATTAAAGTTTTGTCTCAGCACTGAGGGAGTGCTTAGTGATACAGGAGAAATAACTAGGAAGACCAGCGTAGATATGACTAGTGGGTATGCATAAATGTTCTCATGTCATTTTAAAGATCTCTTTCCAAAGTTCGCTTCCTTCCCAGTTGAGACAGGTGCCACAAAATATTACAGTCATTGCAAGTTACACTCATTAGCTGTAGAGTATGAAAAGTTTCCCCAGCTAGTTTGAGTATTGCAGCTTTTTCTTCCTTTGTTTTCCTCTACATTGCAAACTTCAAATGACTTACATTTCCCGTCACCCACTGTATTTTATTTGGTCCTTGCAAATGTGTTTGCACATAGAAAGCATTTTTGAGAGCTTGTGTGAAAGTGTTAATGGAACAGCTGAAGTCATAGATACAGGCTAATGACCTTGCCAGATGCTAATTTCACTAATTTGTTGGGATTGGTTGTAATGACATTAAATTTGTATTATGCATTTGTATCTTTTTTTTAACCTCTAAACTTCGACAGAAGATAAAGCCAATAAATTAGTAGATTATGTGGAACTGCAAGTGATTTTCTTTTGTTTTTCCCGTTTAAGGTCAGTGTGATAAGAAACCTGAACACAGACAACATTCTAGAATCAAAATCGGAGGCAAAATACCTGTCGGTAATAAACGTCATACCAGGCCAGTCGGTGTTGTTGGAGGAAGAGCTAAAAGAAGAAACTGCTAGTCCTGAGAATTCCAGTGAAGGAGTGTTTTTTCTTCCTCTCCCAGGGGCCCAAGCCAAAGCAGAAGAGGTGTCTGTGCAGGAAAGCATGGAGGAGGTATCTTCTGATGATGAACAGAATTGCAAAGTAAAAGAGAGTTATTTCATTCCTGACAGTAGCCAAATGAATATATGCAGTAACTCTTCAGGTCTAGAGGTTTCTGCCACAGAAGTACAACAAACGGTCATTCCAAGCAGCTGTCTAAAGTTTCCTGGCTATGACAAACCTCACGTGCCATTGGATATGTTGATGGATGTTGGTGAAGAACAGCCTGTGATTGCTTACAGGCCAACTGACTAACCAGGATAGCTGAAGTGTTTGACAAGAACTCAGGAAAAACAGCATTACTGAAGAATATGGAAAGTCGGTTATATTATGAACATCTACCAGTTGCACTTGTTCTGATCCAACCAGAGTAACCAATACACAACTTAGTACAGTGTGATCATGAAATAGTATTGAAAGTAGTGGCTGAGAACAGCATAAAAAATGGGGGGAAATTTTATAACAACCATTTGCAGAAGTGTTTGTATATATGACATAACTCACTGTTTCTTATTTGAAATAGCGCTCTGGTTTTTTAACCGTACTCTGTGGAGAACAGACTTCATGAAGGAGTATAAAACAGCAGCTGTCTCATCCTCTTCTTTTCAAATCCTTTTCAAAATTAATTTGATTAATACAATGCTGAAGAAGTCTTTTCATTTGGCTATGATAGAGATATACAAGAAATATTCAGTGTTTTTTTCTTTATTGGAGGCATTATCTTGCTTGTCTTTTTCTCTTGGTTTAATACAAAAATACTCTTCAAGTGCTACTGTTTATTTTAAGTAAGAATATGCCTATAACCTTCTTTTGTATATCTTAAGAATTTGATTCCACAGCCAAGAACCATAGTCTTCTGCAACTGGAAGTTTACTTCAGTGAGTAAACAATAGACTTTTTTCCTTTGTGGCACAAATCCCATGACTCAAATAACTTTTTTAAAAAGTGCTGTTATTTGTGTATAGCTGCATCCATTTCGATCTCTTGTGACATGGTTACAGAACATACCTATTCTGGATAACTCCTGTATTAGCATGCTGGCTGATCATCATTGGAGAAAAAAAAATAATCTGTGTAATGGGTGGTTGCATGAATTCTTTAGAAAATGTTTTCAAAATTCAAAGGCTTGTTTTCCTCCAGAGCATTTTAATCCTAATTTTTAGAACCATGTGATTTATTTTTTTTTTAAATAGAAGTCAACAAGACTTCTTCCAAACACATTTTCTAGCTGGTTGAAAATGACTACCATTTTTCCTTTTTTTATGACATAACTCAGGAACTACACCAAATTACCTAACTCTAAAAATACATCTCAAGATAATAGAAAAGTAGTGTGGTAAATTGTAGTTCATAAATTATTGTAATCTGACAGCCCTCTGAATTTTGTAGCATGAGACTGTAGTTTTGAAAACTGAAGGATGAGGATTTTATTTTTTTATATTTAAAAACTTTTGGGCTAATACCTTCAACCCAGTTATTTCCCAGTAGTCAAGATCTGATGAGTGTTTTCTGTTTGGAAATATTTACAGTAGTTCTTAGTGAAGCTTTGTTCGGGAAAAAAAAAAAGATGTTCTACTGATACAAGGTGGTGCATTTATACAAAATCATGTCTCTCTTTTAAAAAGTGTTTTTGTAGGATTATCAGAAACGTTTGCATGTTATAGCAGGTAGTTTTAAAGGAAAACCAGCATCATAGTACTTCTGACCTTACATTTCTCAGTGGCATGGGCATTCCTAAAATAGAGCTAGTTTATACAGCATTTCCTGAACTGCTTCCATTCCTGGAGATATCTAACGTTAATCACAATGGTGCATACTCAATTCCCAAAGATAAAAAGACAGGAGCTGTTTTCCCCCCTCTCTCTCAGGGGAAGATAACAGATCTGCTAGCAGGGTTTTGATAATTTTAGGAAAAGCCAAATCAAACAGGTGAATTTGGTAGTTACAGCATAATGGAAAGCCCAACTAGAAAGATGTCAGTATGTGTTACCTGGCTTTGCGTTGTTCCTGCATTATGTTCAAATGTAGTGAGACCCCTAGTAACTTTTTCAATGTCATGTTCTGGGTTGAGTTCCTGGAAGGCACTGCTGGTGATTTATTGCTTAACATCCACTAGTGTGTAGATATTGCCATAGCAGAAGTGAGGAAATAACTCTCTTGGTGTTAGAAGAAGACACTGAAAATCAGAATTAACTTGCACTTGAAGCTTGAACTAAACTGACTTTTCAGTTAATAATATGGTTCTCCACTGAAGTGTGCCCTTAACAGTCTGACTACTAAGGAGATGAGCAGCTGCATCTTGTGCAGAGCTTGAAGTTGATGTTGTTCCTTTCAGGTTTTGTAGGTTTGTTGATAAATGTGAATGCAATAAATACCTCAGGACTTTATAAATGTCCAGTAAGTGTTAAACTTTTTTCAAAAGGCATTAGAAACTGAAGTTAGCTTGGTTTTGGGAGAGTTTCTGATCAGACAATTTGCTGAGTAACTGTCGTCTTTGCTACTGCTCAGAGTATTTCATCTTCTTGCAATTGGTAGCTTGTTTTCCTTCTGTCAGTTTTGTCCCCAGAAATGTTATTCTTCACCAAGGTCATCAGGAATTAGCCATAGCAGTAATTCCATTCAGTATATCTGCCTCAAAACTATTCTGTCAGCAATATGAAATGTCTTGGGAATGTTAGATTCACATTCCTGTTAACTAAGACTCAGCCTCTTAAATTTGTGTGAACATAAGAAATCATTAAGTGTTGTCTGTCCTAGAAGGTTTTCCTTTGCTGCCACACTGGAAGAAGAATGGTATTTTTTGCCTGTGTGGGGGCAGATAGATGCCTTTTAAAACCAAGTCACTGTCTCAGTCTTTTCCCCTGCAGTACTACTACACTGTACGTTGTCCTGAATCTTTCAAGTCAGGTGGAGTCCTACGCGAGTAAAAGGGACCAGCCAGGTCCTAGGGTATAATCAAGGACAAGGATGTTAAAATCGACCAGAAATGACACAGAAATATATCATGAGCATATGGGAAAAATTTGGCATGGCAGGCAATTATGTATAAGGGAAAGGCATTGATATTCTGTAAACTGAAAATCCAAGCACAGGAGTGTGAGCGCTTTGTGCTATGCAACAAACATATATATGTGCACAACTGACCTTTTTTTTAACTATCACAAGGTTCAATGTATTTTTTAATGTAGATTTCTAAACTGTCATTACAAAAGCCACTGAATTCTCACCCTCCTTGCAGGTATGTTGTCTTTGTGCTGTGTACTTTAACAAGTAGCCAAGATCATAGAATCATTCCCTTGGTTGGAAAGGACCTTTAAGATCATCAAGTCCAACCATGCCACCACCACTAAACCATGTCCCTAAGCACCTCATCTACCCGTCTTTTAAATACCTCCAGGGGTGGGGACTCGACCGCCTCCCTGGGCAGCCTGTGCCAGTGAACGATCACAGGGATAGTTTAGATGCTTAAATTGCTCGTGCCAACTTGCAGGTTTTATAATTGTGAACGAAAGAAGTTCAGGGGTGTGTGACACACAAGATTCTTTTACTAGCGGTGACTTGCTGAAAATGTGAGACCACAGTGAGACAAGAATGTGTTCCCTGGGTTAACAAGCTCTATTTTTCCCCAGTCTTGTTTCCAGCAGTTGCTAGTAGTGGTATTAAGAGAGAGCCTAAAAGCAGGGCAAGTGCATGATGGTGTTTCTGCTAGGATACAGTCCAGCAGCCTGCAGTGAGGACTTCTTGGGACAGGGATCATGCAGATGGCTTACAGCTACTTAGCTTGCTTTTGCAGTTCTGTAGTACCAAAGATCTGAGCCATGTGGTTTGGAAGCTGTCAGGTACTATTTATGCGTTTTCACTTAGTTACTAAATGAGTTTAAATTAATATTCTTGTGCTGAAGTAGTTTGCTTAAACTTCTGGATATTCATGCGTAGCACCTTGACACGGGGTATCAGTGCCTAACATTTACAGATTCAAAATAATTTAATTTCATGCTTTTTCCAGATATATCATCTGTCTAGTATGACACACATAGAAGGTTACAACACTTCAAGCTGTTTCAGGTCATTTTTAAGCTTGTCATGGCTGCTCAGCATTCCTCCCTTCCTGTCTCCTAAAGATGATTTGGGAGATGGAGTATAAGACTCCAGAACATTATATGAGACATAAGAGAAATTGCATCACAAAACTTTGGCCTAATACCTGACAGTGTTTCTAGGAACTCATTTTTGCGTTGACATTGTAACTTTGTCAGATCTGCAATTAACAATGGAGTGTTGTGATAATGCTGGGTGCTGGCACAGAAGCATCAAATGTTCTGCTTTTATGTTTTTTCCACATAAATCAATAATGTAGTTTTAAGAAACTCATTTTTGTCAAATCTGCTGGCATCTGTGGAAACAAGACATCTGGTACTGTCCCAGTTGCTTAGAACAGACATGCATATTTGTATGTAGTCCTTCACTAGTTAAGATTGCAGGAAAAGAAACTTGCATGAGAAGAATTGTGTTTTCTCAAGGCTAGAAATGACCAGTTGCTCTGAAGTGGTGCCATGTAAACAGTTTAGTACTAATAAATAAGAGCTATTGTACTTTGTTCAAATTAATAGTTTCAGCATGTCCAAAAAAAAAACCCAACCCACAAAAAAAACCCACAAACAAACCAAAACACCTTTCATCTTACAAAATAAGTGACCTGCATAGATTTCTTTAGTGTGTTGGGTTTTTTGTTGGTTTTTTGTTTGTTTGTTTTAAAAAAGAAAGTCCTTTAACTTTGAAGCCTTTGTTTATTAATACACCTTCTATGTTCTCTAAATGGAGGTAATCATTTGGCTACGTGGGACTTCCAGGCATCTAGGTTCATTTTTGTCCCTAGAACTGCATCAACTCATACACGTTTGTCTAAAGACTCCATGACCCCATCAGGTAATTTATTCTAGGAGTTGTTTACCTCCAGAACATATTTTCAAATGTCTAATGTAAGTCTTCCTGACTTTAGAAAGTTAATTATCCACCGTGGGCCTACCGAACATACTTTGGTTCTTTTCTGAAATTTGTGACTAAACTACTTGTAAATACTGTAAATTTTAAATGTTTTTACAGTCAATTAAAAAAACATTCAGAAGACACATATGTATGCTTGCCTTTTTCTTACTGTTAGCTTTTGTACTGAAGACTAGATCTGCTTTTGAAGCTTGTTCAGTTCATGTTACGTATGTAGCATATGCTTGAGCAGTATTGAAAATGAACAGAAAACACTGGGAGATACGTTTGGCGTGTGTATATGTGGCCAGTTACTGTATTCCACTTACCAGATGTATTAGCATGTAGAAGAATTAGTTTAAAACTAAGGTCATTTCTCGTTTGTCAAGATACCCTTGGGGTGAAATACCACTCGCTCCAGGCAGCGGTGGAAGTCTGACTTTGAGGACATGATTTACATCACTTGTTTTGAAGGAGGTCTCTCTCCTGTACGGATGTGTGGTGGTGCCTGTGCTGTACTCCAGTAGTTGATCTTGGAGTGGGATGAGGGCTGACACAGGAGCTCTTTGATACACTGATTCTGGCTACACCATTGTCCTCACAGTTTCTTTTTTGCCCTTTGATGCTGCCGATGCAGCCTGCCCTAACTTCAGTCCAGTTCTAGTGCTTGACCCTGGGGACCCTCCTTATGTTCCATTTCAAAATTGTGAACAGGGATTACATGGTCACACCGTTTGAATGGATTAATTGCTACAAAGCAAGGAAAGCTGTGCTTCCTTGAAACTTACGGGTTATTTGAAGCTTAAGTGATCCCAAAAGTCTTATTTATGTGATGTTTACTTCTTAATAGTGAGCATGTAAATTCTTATATGTGGCTTGGAAATCCACTGTTGTCTTTAAGTGTCAGGCTAATTTACCCAAAAGAATGTAGGCCTCTGTTAGGAGAATTTTGGTTTCACTTATCTGTCAAATGTGCCTAGAATGTGCAATTTAAAAACATTTTCTATTCCTGATCAACCTGTTTACTCCTTCCAAGTAACAATTTAAGATGAATAGTGCTGGTTCTGGGATGGTTCCGGTAAGAACAGTCATACCTTTAGAATTCAGATTCTCTTAGAAATGTCTGAGCAGTCATAACATCTGCATTAATTACTGCATTTAAATTTATAACACACTCTGAGTTTTAGAAATGGATCAGGTTTTTTATTAGCCCATTATGAATTAATTGCAGTCAAAACAGTTTTCTTTCCTGAGACTTTGGGGTGTTTTATCTCATTTGAACACAGCTGTCACCCTCATGTTTTCTAACTTACTCATTTGTGTAATTTGACAATGCTGGCATAGCTGGTCTGGCTGAAAACTAATTTTTCATTTATTTTGGAGCAAAAAAGTTTAGCGTTCTACTGACCAGCCACAGCTTAAAAGAGGAAACCCATTACATGCAGGGAAAACAAAGAGCGGTCAAACCAGATGGGTGTGCCAGCCAGCTTGCTGCGTGTTCTGCAAAAGTTAATCCTGCAGTTGTCACGCGTTTGCAATGTGCAGTAGAGCAGTAAGCAGCGCTGTCAAGTCTGCTCCGTCTTTTTCCTGTGCCGACATCTCTTGCCTAGCGCAGCCTCAGAAAGGCTGCCTAAACAACTTACGCCCCTTCAAAAACACCCTTCCACAAATACTATGTTGAGTCCTTTCAGATTCAAAATACAGAATGAAAAGAATAAAGATGTAACACGCACTATTTTCCTGCTGGGTCTGACTGCTTTGGGTTACGTTTTGGGGTTTTGAGTATTTTGGGGATTTTTTTGCAAGTTAATGGCAGCTCAGTTAATTGTAGGAAGGGTGGGAGGTACATGCAGTCCCTGCAGTCC
>KL261893.1:26332-41670 GCA_000699545.1 Podiceps cristatus | reverse complement strand
GTAACCCTGTGCCTGCAGGCGGACAGGCCGCGGGCAGCTGCGGCGCCGCCGTCCCCGCCTCAGGGCGCAGACCCGTACACATGCTATAGGCGCGCCTCACGTCGTTTGGCCGAGTTGAGGCTTTTCTGGCTGTACAGACACTATGTGCTGTCTATATCTTAGGAGCATACGTACCCTGGAACGCATGGAGGTAACGTGTGGCCTGCGCAGGCCTCACCAGGTGAGGTGAGGTGAGGACTTTTCCCCTGTAATTACTCTATACACCGGCAGAAAAGCCTGGGTGAGGCAGGGTGCACTGAGGCAAAGCTTTTCTTTCTGCGTTAGGAGTGCACACTCTTGTATTCCCTCTCTATATAGTGTGTACATACTACCTATATAGACAGAAAGGCCTCGACAAGAAGACTGAGGCAGGATAAGGCAAGACTTTCCAGTTGTCATATGGAATATATATTATATATTCTCTAAACAGAAAGAAAAGTGTCAGTGAGCCTCCTCCGTTGGCTGCTGTTGGCAAAGGATCTCCATTCAATTTAGCGCTTTCCACAGTCAATCACACGCTAAGCCGTATTTTTTGGGGCTGTTTGTGTGCCTGTGTCTGATCGCCACCTAGCTATCGGCTGGGATTCACTCAGACACTATCCAAGACTAAATTCATTGCTCGGGTTCTTTTATTCAGAAGTCAAAAGCACAATAACATATACTGGTGATCGTATTGTTAAGGCCAAGTCCAACGACACTGAGTCACCTTTACTTGTTACACGTATTTGACCAGTTCCTTCCCTGTTTGTACGCTATTTTTCCCACCGGTTATTAGATATGTCTGTAATTAACTACTTTAATACTTTTTAAATTACTCTGCCTGTATGCTAAGCGTATGGTCCAGCTCTGTTACTGTTATTTCTTTGAAGTGTGCAAGGCACCTTTAAATATTGGAGGAACCAACTGTATTTTAAAGTTTCTCAGCTTTCACTCCCTACGTAGCCTGCTACGTAGTGGTGTCTTGCACACACCTCCATCACTCCTTTGATGTAAATCCATATCTGAAAGAAATAGTTTCTTCTCCATGACCTAATAAGCTAGGGCAAGAAATAATAGGCTGAAAATGCAGCAAAGTTCAGGTGAGCTATTAAGAAAAACCATTACCTTAAGACAGTAAAGGACTAGGTGACATGGGAATGGTATGACATTGCCATAATTGAGGGACTCTTAACAGGGGTTTCACAAACACTTCGAGGGGCAGGTTGTCACCCAGCTTTGCTGCAAGGCACTTCTTGAAGTCCCTCCCGGGGCTACGTTATTGTGATAGGGTTAACGAATTCTACTGTTAAAGCAGTTCTTCCTTCTTTGTAACCCATCCTCCATCCCACCCAAAGTAGCCGTGTGAAATGAAGGCATGACAGCGAAATAATTCAGAAATACTGACAACCAGTTGGTTTGTCTTTCATTCTCGGTGTTCTAGAAGGTGTGTAACTGCTTCCTTGTACTACGACTGTCTTTTGTCACAGCTTGCGACACATGTGAATCTGTGTTTTGACAAAGGTTTCCCTTTCCAAAGTCTTGTTTCTCTAACTCCTTGTGCTGTGAGACCGTCAATATATCCTGTATCACAATCTGTGAGAATTGCACATCCCTTTAAGATCAAGCACAAGGGGATATATACTATCGTGCTAAAAGCAAGAAGAGGCAGTTGGGAATTTTCCCATTGTTTTGAATGCTTTTACAAAACCTTTAAAATGGCCTAATTATTTTATACAAGCAACAATTACACTGTGGTTAAACTCATCAGTTCCTAGGAAATTCAGATCTGTTGCCGCTAGAACACAAGCTCCTAATGGAAATCCACTGTAAACACTAATCCAGTAATTTTGTTTTCCTCATTTATAATGAATCTGAACGCATTAGCAAGAAATGAGTATTAATGTCGGCTGTTTATGCTCTCATGCAACAAATAACACGTGAGCTGGCTCACTTGGGCCATTGCTCCCACTTAGTCTAGCGACAAGCTCACAGGAGTAACAAATTCTTCGGCCAGTTGATGAGGCTTAATTACTAATAGATTTATTTTGACCTTTGGTGCAGGAAGTTTTGCAATGACATGAAAAGGTCCCTCTGTCATTTGGGTTTGCGGGGGCAAAACACAAAAGTGTATCTCATTACCCATAATATGATAAAAGGGGCATTAGATGTCCAAACCTAGAGAACAGAAGTTATGCAAGGAGGAAGATCTGGGAACAAAATCATTATAAACTGAGTTAGAAATAGGTTTGAGCTTTAATGTAACTAAGTCTTTTCCACTTTGCCATACAATCATAGAATCATAGAATGTTTTGGGTTGGAAGGGACCGCTAGCGGTCATCAATTCAGAAGGGGAATACCAAAATTAGGAGCCTTTATAATCTCCATCAACAAAATATAGCTGTGGGTCACCCTAGCTCACTAATACATTTCTAATTATTCTCCTGCTTTTCTTACAGGAAGTGGGCCACTTCAGTGCAAAGTCATAAAGCTGTATGTTTTCACAATCACAAGTCCCAAATTCTGTCAACATCGCTGCATTTGGGTAAGTTGCCTGTAGTCGCTGTAGTGCGATTGCTTTCCAGAATGAGAAAGGCAAATCAAGACACTTGACGTTACTCTGCTCGGGTGACCTCTGCATCTGACGGAAGGATAAACCCCTGCATCCCCTGAGGGCGATCCGCTCTGTACGCCCTTTGTAGCCGGCTAATTAGTAGAAGAGACCCCAGGGTAGTCATGCTCCATTTTAAATAAAAATCTTTCAAAGATCTAAAACCTAACAGAGAAAGGGAAATCAGTTGTGATGCAGCTCAGCTTTCTTACATGTGTAGTTTTTCTTCATTATCCAGGTAACTCCAGAGTTCTTTGTCTCAGCAATGAGCAGGGCTTCTGTTTGTGCACCTGAAGCACTTGGCATGTATGCAAGTTGAGTGCACAAAACTGAATTGTGCTTGATTTTTGTAGGTTGGTTTTTTTTCCTCCTTTCTCTCTCTCTCTTTCTTTTTTTTTTTTTTTTTTTTTTTTTTTTTCCCCTGGGATATTTATACCTATAATGGAAAAGGCTCAGAAAGCAGCAGGATCTGCCTGGCTGCGGTTTCACCAGCTCTAAGGAAAACCTTCTGCATGCACATTCTCTACAGACATCATCTGTACTAGTCCTGGTACAGATTATAGGATAAAGGGGACTGTCACTGCCATTGCCAACCTGATGGTCGTGATCCAGCCACCTTTGACTACAACAGTCTAACTGTCATCATCCCAGGGTGGCTGTAAATGATGTAAGAGAAGGATTTAGCTCCTCGCTGGACCGAGGCGATGAGCTCTGCTAACTGCTACCGCTGACAGATGCTGGATGCAGCTAATCGTTACGGCCTCTGTGTCTGAGGCTAGAAGTCAGACTACTTGTTCCATCTTGTAACCCCTAACAATGGGTCTCGTCCAAGCTCGCAGTCTAGTCTATAATTCATGTGATAGCTGTTCAAATCTGGAAATAGGACAGAAATTCTTACTTAAATGGATACTCCTGATGGCAATTATGCCTGGTAAGCCCCTTGAGTATGCAGTGTAGGTAAACATATGTATCTATATCTAGACTCATAATACTCTTGGGTGGTTTCATCAGCTGCAAACTTCAGTCTACGACATTAGTACTTAGAAATCACCAGGCAAGCTATGACTAAGGAAGAGGCTCAGCTATATCTAGAGACCTGAATATTTTCATGAAAATGTGCACAGAGGGGAACCTTAGCCACAAGCTTGTGCGTGACCTTGGAGGACAGCTAAACAAAAGCGAGAGAGGCTGGGGAATTTTTTGCAGATGGTGTGCCACATCCCAGCTGTAGAAGCGTAGCGATGCCGTGATCCAAACAGGCCAAACTTAAGCTCATGAAACTTTTTCAGTTTTCAGCTATTAAAATTTTATGTTTAGCCAGTAATTTTTATAAGACCTGTAAAAGTCATAAACCCCTGAAAGATCTATTAGTCTCTGGCAGTTTGGTATTTTATAGGTTTTCCATTAAGACGGAACAATGACTCACCTGAACCACTGGAGCTCCCTTCTTCCCCCCTGTGACTCCAGATGTGCCACTTGCCCCCAAAGCAAATCTTGATGTTGCTTCTAAGAGAAAAATGTGCTGCAAACATGGGAACTTGTGTCTAAAAATAGTTCCTCAATTTATCTGGTCGACTACGTCACTGGTCCCCACTGTATTTTCACATGGGCAGTAAGAAACCCACAGACCCAAACCAAAAGACGCAGTTCCTCCCTATGTTGTAGGACTGCGCAGGCTCCGGTATTTATGTACACTATAGGTCCTGAGGAGCTAGGACGCATCGTAATACCCTTGGCTTCAAAGGGTTTCTCATGTGAATGATGGCAATGACATAGGCTCCCCTAAACTGTAGATCAAACCATCCAAAACTAAAGGAGAAGATAATTAAAACATTGAAGTACAATTAAAACTTAAAAGTACCGTGCTGTGGATTAGCAGCTTGATACCGTAGGCCTCGAGGATTTTGCAGTAGCCCTTTAGAAACTCTGTTTTTCTGTGTACATTTGAAACAACCCAAGAAGCTGAAATTGCCTCTATCCTTATCTGAAGAGACTGCTGCTTTCTGAAACTAATTGAAAAATTCCTCTCACAAGATGTTTTGGCAATATTTGGGAAGCTCGTCATGCCAATTAAATGTTACGGTCTCTGGCTGACCGGGGCCAGCTTCTGCCCTGACTGCCTTGTCCTCTTCGGGGGGACTAACTCTGGAGCTGGCACATGAAGCTCCGCGCTGGCAGGAAAACTCCTCGAAAGCGTCGTATGAAGTGACACGTTCTCTCTTTACAGCCCTAGAGTCGTAGTACCCCAGTAAGTGCTACTTCTTTAAGGTCAGGTTTTTAAAAGAGTAGCAGTGTGTTATTTTCAGCTGAGGGAACCCGGAGAGTGCTTTTCACTGGGTGGAAGAATATAAATGTAATTAAAGAAAGAGCTTACAGATTGTGAGAGTGGAAGATGGTTCATATAACATTATATGCATGAAAAAAATTAGACAGTAATGCTCAGTTTCATTTCCAGTCACAAGGTAAGTAGTAGCATTCATGGAGAAAGACATGTCTATTTAAAATATTTTCAGATGTGTAAACTGCCCAGCTAAAAAATCCTTTTGTGTTTATAGTTCTTCTGACAGCCTTACCTGTCTCAGTCTTACTTTGAGCTTTTAAAACTCTGGCTTTTTAACTATCTGAGGCTTCTTCCCAGCAGCTGCCTCTTAATTTAATTTCATTTTTCCTAGTGGGGGAATTCACCTTTTATTTTTACACCGCTGGCTTCTGCTGAAATAAGAGGTGGCATGATAATTTCAAATTTACCTAAAGAAGAAGCAGCTCTGTTTAGCACCTCTTCTGCTAAGACTGCAACATTTACTACCCCACAACATAAAATTAGAAAAATAACAATAAAAGTGACTTCCTTTCAGTCATAAATTGCCTACATCTAAATATTTTTTCTAACATAAATGTAAATTTTCATACACAAAGATCAACTTACTTTTGGTGTCATGCTTTTGCTTTAAAAAGAAGTGAAAATAGGTCTCTGCCATCTTATCTTTTAAGAGCAGCTTGTGCCGTGTGGTTTCACATCGTACTGGCAATGGTGCAGATGCGGATCACACCTGCAAGGACAAAGGGTTTGTTTACGAAAGAACGATCTGTGGCATTATTTTAGGAGGCAAACTGTTTTTCTGTAGATGCAGGCTGGGACTTGGGACAACCAGACATCACTGCTTCTTAGCCCGTAGTGAGAAGCATCTCTGTTTTTTCTCCTCCTTTGACCTCTACTAATTGCTTTCATTGTAACTGAGATCCCAGTTTGGGGTCAGTTCTAGAAGTAGATGAACATTTGCCGACAAATTACTTGCTACCTGCAAAGAAAGCAGCTGTGGCCTGGCACCATTTGAAAACGTGATTCAATATTTTCAGTTTCAAAAGTACTTTCTTTAGCGCTTTTGACTGTTGTAGGATGCAAAATAAGAAAAGGCGATGAAAGGACTGGTAGCACCTGAAATGCAGCTCCATGATTCATGTTGGGTTCAGCTCCCATCACCCTTCTTTTTCTCCTTGATGTCAAAAAGCCTTTTGTTTTCACACCAAGCTGACTCAAAAGATCTGTTTATTTATTTTCGTTCTGGCCAGAAGATCAAACGTGCCATTTTCCTGTATTCCTTTTAGCATTTAAAAAGTATTCTGCTTCAGAAACGTGTGCCTAAGTGCCTTTGGGATTAAGGCTGTTAAGCATATGCCTGAGTGTGTTCCTGAGTAGTTTCTGAGGGCAAAATACTGCCAGAACAATCAACTGCACAGGCCCCGTTCCCCCAGTTTCCTTGTTCCTAAAAGTGGGGATTACGTTTATAAGAGATAAATTAACTCGATGCGATCTGAGGTTTCTGAAACTGGGAACACTCCCACGTTCACCCCTGAGAGTCTGGAGCTACAGTACGCAGCGGACACCGTCATGCGACAGTGTTTTGCCTTTCCAGCTATTTTCTTTCCGGCTCTAAGCGAGACTTGGACAGGGCAATTGGGGTTAAACTTGGCCTTCCTGTACAAAATTTCATGCTGTTGACTTCCTATAGCTGTGACGGCTTCTGCTGCTCTTGTTGCACAGGGTTTGCTTTTTAGACACCGGGGTTGTGTCACGGGACCATCACCTTTATGCACACGCAGGGCGGAGAAAGCAGAGAAATGAGGGACCACTTTTCCCATCTCCTGGGAGACCTATGAGCAGCTGAGAAGCTGGTGCTCAAAGATTTTATTTTACTGTTCCCCAAGTAAACACGTTCATGAAGAGAGGTGGTCAAGCACAGGGGGGACCATAAATAAATTGCCCCCTGAGAACGGCAGCAGGCATTCACATTTCCCAGCTGCAGGAGCTGTAACCAAGAAGCATTCTGTTAGCTTTGGACATGAATCTATCCCCAGGCTTCACATTTAATGTGTCATTAGTTCTTAAGGATTTCAATTAGAAAAAAGCACTGATTTTCTACAAATGGCAGGGAATAATACTAAATTAAAAAAAAATAAATTTTTTAAAGCTGTTCATTTATTTTCAGAATTTTTTTTAAAAAAAAAAGATACAGGATTTACTGTTGTGTTTGTTTGTTTGTTTTTTTTATTTTATTTTTTTCTTCTATTAACATCCGGCATGTCAGAAGCAGTGTACAATATGGCAGCATTACTGGCAATCGAATAACAGGAGAATCAGTAGGATGTCCCGTATTTCAAATAGTATTTGAACTGAAGCAACGTCACCGGTGATGCCGATTGCTAACAGTATGTAGGGCTTTTACTTGCCTAGTTTGACAGGTTGCACAAGAGCTCAGAGAAAACCGATTACTCTGCAATCTCTGCAGCAGCTTCCTCCCACTTCGTAAAGCCCCCGGAGATAATCCTGCTCCCTTTGTGCTGCGGTACCTTCTTTGGGCTTTGAGGAAAAAGAGAAGAATCAGTTTAGATTTAGATGAGATTTTCCTCCCTGGGAGGACACAATACAGGTTAGCGGGGGAGTTTTGAGGGGAGAGAGAGGCAGAGAGTACAGAGAGGAGAGTGCTGTGGGTCCTGGGCTTCAAGATCACATCAATGCTTAACACATTTCTAATTCTTACTTCAGACTGAAGAGGTATGCAGTGACTTTCAGGATTTTTTTTTTTTTTTTAATTCTACGTATTAAGGAGCACCAGCATCCAGTCCTCTTCAAGCGTACTTAGCCTTTCCGAGTGCAGTGAAAATAGCATTTTCTCTGCCTTTTCTACTTTGCCGTGGAATCTACCTTCATTTCCCACTTCCTCGCCCCCCCAGTACTATTCATCTACTAAGCCTTTCTATATTAATCTGGCAAAAAAAGCAACATTTAAATGTAAATGGTGAACTGTTTGAGGTTCATAGATTGAGCTCTTATTGTCTGGCCAATGACTCGAAACTGTGTTGTTTTTCCAGGCTGCGAGACCCTTGAGGTCTCCCTGTGTCTCCCTCTGGGTGTTGTAAATGTCAGTCACACGGAGAGCGCTCAATAAATAAATAATGCTGGTTTTGTTACTGCTGTATGATGTTGCCCTTGCCAGAGAAATTATAGTGGAACAGAGAGTAAACCTGCGTGAAACAAAAAAAGTACTCTGATTTATCCCCGCAGAGGACAGGAAAATGTGTGCGAGCGCACTCCTGCCCAAGTTACGTGTTACTTTTTTGCTTCTTTTTTTATCGCTGGAGATTGGATCCTTGGTCTGTTTTAAAGTTCTTCAGCAGACTCCAGAGAAAACAAGACTGAAGCTCCAAACAGTTGTGGGTTGGGGTCGTGTAAGCACGGATACAATGACCAGAACTAGGAATGAATTCAGTCGGCAAGTTCCCTTCCAAATAATGGACTTGGTTCAGGAAAGTCCCGAAGCATGTGCCTGACATCTAATCTTGACTTCAAGAGGATCTAAGCGGGTGCTTAAGCTGCCGTGAATGGGACCACCTGGTGAATGCGGGCTTCTTGCGCCGTGCACAGCAGTGGCAATGGCTGAAGGAACGCGGTGGCTGCCCAGCGGCTCGGAGGAGTGCACCCGTCCCGTGAGTGTTGAAAACCCTGTACGTGGTTCTGCACGCTCTGACGAGCCCAGCCCCAGCCTGCTAGCTACAGACTAGAGCTGAAATGCTAGCAGCGTCTCTGCATCTCTCTGCCGCATTCGGCGTACTGAAATCCCGTGCATCGCTCTAACCTTTCTACAGAAAGCGCTGAAGCATCTCCCCAGTTTTTTGTAAATTGTTGCCTATCCAGAAACTATCCACAGTACTTTTGTAACTTCATGCAAGCAAGCACTTTTCTCTTTCCAGACAAAGCAGGGAATGAATTCTTCATTATAAACTGCTGATGAAAGTAAGTAGGTACCGTTTTTGTCTAAGCTGATAAAACTCAGGAAGTCAGCAGCATCACACTGACATAATTTAGTGCAAAATTAGACCCGATACCTGGCTTGAGCCTTGGAGAAACTCTTCCCACAAAGGACCCTTGGACAGGGCCGTTCGGCAGAGCCCACCCCGCGTCTCTTGGCAGCCGGTGTCAAGAGCTACAACCCTCACGTTGCCAGAAGCCTCTGTGACTCCGGTGCCAGCCCTCCCTCCCTTCAGCAGCGGGAAATACCGCTGGGCAGCATTAGTACCAGCACCGGTCCCAGCCCGTTCCGTTCCTTGCACAAGCGCATGGAAAGGTGGGGAAACGGGAACAAAACCTCCCCGTTCCCCGCCTTTCCCGTGAGCAGGGGCGGCGTGGCCACTAGGAGATGCTGCTGTACGCGGAATAGGCTGGGCCGGGAAAGCCAAAAAGAAGGAAGAAATCCTTCAGACCTTCAGACTTTTCTTTTCCTTTTTTTTTTGGTAGGCATTTAGAGGGGAAAATGGAGACAGAAATATGTAGGACACTGTTGAGTTGAATGAAACAGTAACTCACAGTTTACAGTAATTTGGGAAGACTACTTAAGACTACTTAAGCACTTTTTTTTTCTTTCTTTTTTTTTTTTTTTTTTTAAAAAAAAAGGCATTGCCTGTTAGTTTGATATAAATTACTAACCCAGGAATTTATTTCTCTCATCTAGAATATTGACTTCTGGGATTTGGGTAACAAAAAAGGATCTGTGTTTCTGTATGTGGAAGGGTTTAGCCTGCTCGATAATATGACTTAAACATATATTGAAAAAAACTTCCAGGATAAAATGAAATTAAAATTCAGGGATGTAATTAAACAGAGAAATTAGAAATACGCCTGGGAATTCAAGAAAGGGGATTTTCTGTGTCTGGACAGAAACCCGATAGGTTTAATGGTGATTCCAGTTCAAAACTAAGGTGTTGGAAAAGCTTTTGCTGGAGCTGTGTTGAAGGATTTCCAAAAATATGAAGATTAACAGTAAACTCCATTTACGTGTTTATATTTGCTTGTCGCTGCCGCAGAACTCCAGCTGCTGTGTAGCTTTATCACCCTCGGCAGTAGCTGGGGAAGCCGTGAGTGCTCGTGTTGTTCGTCTGCCATTAGATAGTATTGTCTTCTGCTGGCTTATGATGATTGCTGCCATAACATGAAGAATGTGAAAATTACTAAAACAATGTCAAATCTGTATTGTCCTTTGGCAACATAAATGGCTCTTCATCCACAGGGAGCCCACTTATCACTCGCAATCTTTTCTCTCTGCCTTTCTCGACGTTCACTCAGCTCTGGGAATTTTTGTGAAGGCTTTTTTGTTTTGTTTAATTTTGCTCAGGGCTCCTTGAGAGGTGGGTGGGAGAAGGAATACTTATAAGAAGTATTTTGGACATATAAGTTGCTGCAGTTCTCTTGCCCCCATTTTGTAGAATAAGGTTAACGTCTTCATACTTGCGTGTTTATTTTTAGATACCCTATTTCCATATTTAGTAAATGCAGTTCTTAGCCTTGCAGAAAAAAAAAAAAAAAAAAAAAAAAAAAAAAAAGAGGCCATTTATTTGGGTATCTAAATACATAGAATTAAAAGTCCAGAATGGTGTACAAATAAGTAGCTTGACTCCCAGTCAGACTCATCTCTCTGTGTGTTTATGGCCCCCCCTTATGGATATACTACTTTGTGCACCTAAAGGAAATGTATATTCTTTAAGGTGCCATTTTAGGGAAAATACACTCCTCAGCCACTGCCTCCACACAGCTTCCGTCACTGCTGCTGCCCCTTTTGCCACCAGGTCCCACTTGTTGCAACTACCGTCTGGCAGCTGCAGCAGCGGGAAACAAGGCAGCGGTCCACGGCAAAACCAGCAGCAGGAGAGGTAGGAGTGGGATGTCAGGAGTGGGGATCGGAGGTCCCAAGGAAGATGGAAATCGATGTGGTGAAGGAGACACATGTGCTGCATGATACATTTGATATTTTTGCATGGGTCAGCGGTAATGAGGCATTACGGCACAATTCCAGGTCAGCCTTGCCAATAGCCAACTAATTCTGTAGGGCTTTGCGGGGAGAAGACAGGGAGATAAATATACACTGAAAGGATAAAGTAACTGTTTAAATTTAAATGGGTAAGCTGAAAAACTTGTTATTGATCGGGAAGCCAATGCTTATAAGCCCTAAGCTTCCAGCAAAAGTATGTCTTGTAGAACGAGGGCCATAATGAGAAATAGGGTTTTTTGTTTGTTTGGGTTTTTTTGCTATTTCTATTCTATAAAGCTTACAGATATTCCTTGCGTGAGAAGTATACTTGTGAAACTTCCAAACGTTCCTATAGAATATATTATTCCTATAGAAATTTCCCTTTCTGTGTTCCTGTAGAAACATTTTCCTTCTTTCTTTCTCTAAGAAACTGCTGGAAGATCGTGCTGTTTTCTTCAGCCGTTCCACTGGCAGGACCCAGCTGGAGGGTCTGCCATCAAAACTTGACCCTGGGTTATATCAGTTTCTGGTTGCTTTTTGGGAGGAAGGAAGGGGATGATCTTGAGATACGTATACACTTTGCAAACAGATGGAAGCCTAGGCCCTGCCACAGGCAGCACAAAGTCTACTTTAGGCGCAAGTCATTGATACTACTTTACCATAAAGTGGGTGCAGATGTTATTGGTGAGCAGAGGAACATTGGAAGCCTTTCAAAGGAAATGCATTTAAGGAGGGATTTGAAGAAGGAAGTGGAGGGAGCTTTGCACGTGAGAGGTTATGATGAAATGTTTAGGCTTGATCCATAAATGACAGGACAACATTCAGAACAGTCTCACCAAGCAAATCATAGGATATTTGATCTGCAAGTGTCAAAGCCTGAAAAGTCCCTTGGCTGCCTGTGAGCATTTCACAGTGAATTCTTACAAAAGTTAATCTTAAATGTGTGCCCTCCTTTGGAAGGAGGATTAGCAGTGCTCCTCGGAGTATCAAAATGGGAGACATACTCAGCTGGACAAGAATCTTGATTAACCAGTCTACAGCCGCAGAGGGTGAGAAAGAAACTAAAGATAGTGGTTGATGGCAACACTGCCTTTCTTGCAGACAGGCCCACTGTTAGATGAAGCTTTCTGTATGAAATTAATTTCAAAGCTAGCTCTGGGGAAATGGAAACCCCTTTAATGTGCGGATGATGGTGGTTTCAGTGCTTGTCAGAGCAATCAGGAGCTTCTTGGAGCTGAGTTTGGACACTTTTCCTTTGCCTGGTAGGAGAACGCCAGCACTACTTTAGCTTTCTTAAAAAGTACATCTTTCCCAGGTGGTTAATTTGCAGAAGAAAAATACACAGACTGATTGAAGGAATGAAATAAAATGTAAAAGGAAGGAAGGAATTAGAACAGTTAACTGGAGGCTCTGGTCAAATCCTTTCTTCTCGGCTCTCCCATTTTCCACTGTTTACTTTAACTGCACCCCAACACAAAGTTCAGCTCAGTGTGCATGAATTTGTAGGGAGTCTTTTCTCTGTTTTTTATACACAGACATATCTAAACACATTTTCACAGGGAAAGGGGAAATCTGGACTTAAAAATGCTCTTAATGGAAACCCTGCTTCTCTGTCCTTTAATTGCCTTGAGACTCTCCAGATGGGGGTCAGATCCTTGTCTCCTATCAGTTTTGTACTGACCACTCACCCAAGTGAGTTACTGCAGGCTTATGCAGACAGGAGAACTGGGGAATCGGACCTTGTGGTTTTCTGCATGTACCCTGCTGTGTTGACGATTAGTCTTTTTAAAATCAAGCGAGATAAGAACAGTAAGCTCTGTGAACACAGCCAGGCCCTGTATGGACTTCGGGTGATCCACTCCTCTTAAATCACTGCCTGATGCCTTCAGTTACTCAAAATCAAACCCCAAAACTAATCTATCTATGGCCAAAGTATTTCTGCTCCTAAAAAAGCCGGACAGTGAGCTCCATATGCAGACTTGGGGCGCTTTTTGCCGTTATTATTTTAAGGTGATGTCTTCTGCGTAGCTGCCCTTTCTCATTGCTGTCAGAGCAGGCTAGGAGTTCAGACTGTTGCTGCTGGCACCGTGCCTTGTTGCAGAAATAGTTTGTTTGTATAGGTTTCTGGTTCTTCATATGTAGGAGACCTAATGCATTTTATTCATTCTTCTTCTGGCTGAAGGTGGCCGGTTCTCATTCTCCTTTTATAGTCTGCAGGCAGTTAACAGCTACCAACTGCTCTCGTGGAATGAGGATGAAGGTTTGTAGCAATTCTCGCCTCTATTACTGCAAACAGCTCGCTGGGTCTGCGCCAGCTTCTCCAGTGCTACCCCACTGTCATCCCACCACTTGTGTTTCAGATCCCTCGGTCTCTCCTTCGCTATCTAATTCCATGCACTTGCTTCCTGGTGAGGTACCTCGACAACACGATACCGCAGAGCGAAGCTGACGTCTTCCACGCTAGGGTTTTTTAGGAAGGGTTGAAAGAGGCTCTCCTACCTTGGCAGGCCGACATCTGAAAAGTGGGAATGTTGGCAGCTTGCTCTTGGGTTGGCCATTCTGGGGAAAACAGCTTCATCTCACTCATTTTTCTGCTTTTTACAATCTCACGTGCACAGAGTTTTATTTTTTTTCTTGGCGGAATAGATTAAGAACTGTTGGTTTGACAGAGACTTTGCGTTGCAGTTGGTTGAAAATCAAAGGTCAAGATTTTCAAAATATTTAGGAAGATGAATAAGTAACATGCTTCCTTCATACTTAAATGGGTGGCTGAGCTGCTGGAGCACAGAATGTATGTAATTCGGACCATTTATCTGCATTTCCAAGTATGACCTTTTGAGCTAACTTTAGGCACTTCAGAGAAGAATCTTGGCCAACCATCAACCACCTAATCAACAAACAGAGAAGTTAGTTCTAAGTAGACCACCCTGAAATAGTTCTGCTTTTGCTGGCAATTGATACCAATCCCCCCTGGATCTCTCCCTGGAGTGGAATATCCTGTTGGACTTATTATGGCTTCACCACAAATACGGTAGCAAAGTCCCCTCTAAATTTTCTCATGAGGAAGGATTTGGCTGTGAATGAGGAAATAAGGTGTTACATATAGCATACAGCTTGTTTATAACCTTTTTCTTGAAAGTAAACATCTCTACTGTTGTGGAGCACTACTTCTTGGATTCTTTATGCTGCAGAATAGGCAAAGCTCTGCTAGGCAAAGCTATTCATAATGAATCAATAACATGTATTTTGGCCCTGCACGGAGAAGCGGGAAGGCAGTGTATCTCAGTTGCAGTGGAAAGAAAAATATGCTTTTAGAGGATATTTAGACTTCTGTGTCACGGCTGGGAGCCACTCACCTTCTTTTATGGAAGAGAGAGGAGCACTGAATTCACCTAGCAACCCCGAAGAGCGGCTTTCAGTACAGCTGTTTCTGCTGCTCTAGAGCAGGGGGACTCAAATGGGGCACTCTGGCACGGGTGAGGATTTTAAGCACAGTTTGCCCAAATCTCACTGAGGGCTCAGGCTGACATGTGGGAAATCTGTATGTATTGCCAGACCCTACAGGTCTCACCGGGGGCAGCTGCAGTTCACTGCCTCGGTCCCCAGCTGTGGAGGTGACGTATGTGACTTTTCCGGGAATCAAACCTCAGTAAAACTAACCAGCTGGCCTTGAGCTCCTCTGTTTTGGGACTCTTCTTGTGGGTCAGTGTTGGGAATGTACCGATATTGGTTTCCCTGGGAGCATGAAGAGTTTTACCGTTTTGTTAAATGGTGCTAGGTTTAGTAGATTATAACCTGAAATGCAAATGTAAACTTGGCCTTCCACCAGGTTTAAAACAGTGGTGGACTATTTACTTTTTGATGAGTATCACGCAAAGGCATTAGTATTAAGTGTTGGGGGGATTACGCGGCCTTTCCTTTATTGCTGGATGGGAAGTCTATATTAAAGGGTTCCTGTGATGGAAAGGTTGAGAGTCAGACAACCGGCATTTGGTGCTGACACTAAAGTCATAACTAACGAGAAGAAGCAAGTATACAAAGGAACCAAAAAAAAGTCCCATAATAAGGGAGTTTAGCACTAGTGTGGTGCATATTCATACATTATACCCCAGGAGGCTCTAGTGCTGACATAACTGCTCACAGCCAGAAAAAAATTCACTAGTAGGATGTGAGGAACTAGTTTCAATACTGACAGAAATTGCACCTCAGGTGCAAAATGCTTAAAAAGTAGAAGTACGTGGGAAAGCAGTGCTATTTGCACTAAATATTTTTACAGCAACGCATGTGAAAAAATAATAACTTTGTGCTGTAAGGATGGGTGAGTTTAACAAGAAAATCACATAAGATATTGCCTTCAGATAAATTAGTCTTCCAGACCCATGTACAACTTCTTTTATTAGTTTTATTCTAGT
>KL261893.1:0-12567 GCA_000699545.1 Podiceps cristatus | reverse complement strand
ACACTGGTGTGGTAACTTTCCCCTTAGCGCGGGAGCTGTTACTGGAGTCCCTGTGTGTGGCTCACACAGCCCCTTTATTATGCACACCTTCTAAGAGCTACCTCGCACGATAGGGTCCTTGTTCTCTCTCACCCTCTCCTGCTGTAAGTTTTCCAGATGAAATGTTACTTTCTTTAAGCGCTGCTTCATTACACAATCAGCTACCTCACTCGCCTGGGACATAAAGGTTAATTGCCCCTGTGCAATTACATATTCGTATCACAGGCACTCCAGATAGGCAAGATTAACCAACAATCATTGCAAAACCGGTAATGACTAAGCTAAAGACACTTTGAAATTGTCACCCAAAGCTAAAAATTTTGACCCAGGTAACTGTAAACTATGAAGTTATACAGACATCTTTGGAAGCTATTCACAAGGCAATTAAAGCAGAATTCATATATGATAAATCGTAACATCCTCAAAATCTCATGCGTTACATGCCTTCCTTCTAATATTTCTAAGCTATGGCTACTATATCCCCAGATCATCACTTTTTTTAAACTAGATTGCATGCCAGTGACCTTCCATCCTCCTCCGTCTTGATATTCTGTTTCACTTCGTTAGCAATTAGTACTGCAGAAAAGACATCTTTAGCTCAGAACAGATTTTCAACTCATTTAACAGTTCATTGTTGGAAGACAGAAAATCAATTGAGTCAGAGGCTGAAGCTAAATGGTTTATCTGAGTACAGAAGTGCTGTTTACTCTTTGGAAACAGGTAGAAATGGCACTTTCTGTCTCAGACCATCGTTTTAAGAAGGAAACAGTGCATGGAGCTGGATATTAACTCCTAATTCTGTCCACTGTAATGGTTGCCACAGGTCAGCATCACTGCCTATGGACTGAGACTGAACTCGATGTGAAAGCACTTCCTTTGCAAAATGGGCCCCCATGAAGCCATCCCATCCACTCTTCGGGCCGTGGATTGTAGGATTGCAACTTATGGATGAAAGATACTGTGCGAAAATGTTGTGTATTTTGGAAGAGCTCAAAGAAGGCTATTAGTTAAGTGAGTCTTTATATGAGTCTTAGAACATCGTACGGCTTCAGGCAAGTACATGTTCCTTCTCAGGGCAAAACAGAGGAGAAGTAGTTTTGGTCTCCGAATGGAAATGAGTTCAGAGAGGAAGCAAATTGTGTCTCTTAAATGGAAGTGAAAAAGGAAACAGTGCAAAGAGCCATGTGCCTGGCTTCCTTGAGAGTCCTCAGCAGGGGAAGGGAGGGAGTCTTGTTAGAAGGGCGAGACATTGTCTATGCTTGTATGGACAGGGAAGTAAGGAAATAGCTTCAAGAGGTGAGAAATGCTAAAAAAAATCAAATCGTATGGTAAAAGAAGTGTTTAAGAGGCTTATTCTCCCTCAATGTATTCTCTTAAATCCTATTTAATATTAATGGGACTTGAATACACAGCTCGTGGGGAAAGAACAGTGACCCTTGTGGGCTTGAACAGGATCCTACGAAATTCGGAGCAGCACAAGAGGTAGCCCAAACAAGTTGCTTAAGTTCTAAGAAAATGCAGAGTACAGATGCACAGAGTGAGCCATTGGGAAAACAGAGTAAGACCAATAAAACAGAGGAAATAGGTAGTTGATGTGAGAGCCATACCCCAAACCCAGGTAGCTTCTTTGCCTCTAGTAGATCTCATTGACCTGTAGTAATGGCATTAGATATGTAGCCCATAATAAAGAGCTCCTGCTTACTCCGGCCAGCAGGTAACTCCAAAGATATATACATTTTTGATAGCACATTGCTGTAAAGAGTGTTCCTTCCCCTTTTTGCTATGCCATGTGATAAATCCTGCAACGAAATAGACCTCTTTGCGTGATTTTTCATATAGCCTCAAAACATAAGTCAAGAGACAGCCTTGCAAACGTTTCTGTGGAGCTACCATTCTGCTTGGAGGCATTTCAGAAGGTGTAGCAGGTCAGTCCTTGGTGGGTGTTTGGCAGTAGAGCTCTGCAGAAAGAACACACGGAGCTGGGATGGGGTGGCAGCGCAGCTGCAGTTGGAAAGGGGCCAAACTGCTGGAAAGGAGGATGCTGCCTCTGAAATAAGTGGCGTGGCAGAAGATAAACCATGCTCGTAACGGGTTGGGGGGGGAGGATCACAGGAGCCACAAGAAGAAACAACAAAGGTGGGATGTAAACATTTGATTAATTTTGATGGTCCCATCTCCTGACTGCAGCAAATCAGCACGTTAGACTCAAATCTGGAAGATGCGGCGTTCTGGCAGACACCTCTGAAAAGCTGATAGCTCCGGCGCACCCTGCTTCGCAAGGGCGTGAACGACAGCGACTGGAGGGCTACAGCAGTAAACCTGCCCACGGCTTATCTGCGTTTCATTGCCAATATATCATTTCAAATCAGCATCTAGTGAAAAAAAAAAAACAAAACAAACCACAAAACCAGACCCAAAGAAACCAGCCTCCAGATGCAACTGCCAAGGCAACATGCAGCTCCCCAAAGAAACAGAGCAGGAGTTTGGTCGCGGTGAGTGCTGAGGAGCGAAAGGCCTGCAGCACAGCTACCAGAGCCTGCAAAGACCCTCAGCCTCTCACATCGCTCCAGGAAGCTTTATATCATGGTCGTAGTTCACAAAGCTTTACAGCTGATTTATGGTATTGGTTTCAGAACTCTTCACTCTTTTATAAGTGCATGGGACTTTTCCTATAAACACGGATCGAGGAGAAGGCCTTGGAGTATTTTTTACGTGTTGTAATCACATACAGGCATGCTATCACTTGCAAAAAAAATATATATATTCCTTTTCTCTACCTTGGTGTATATATATATATATATTTGTATCTCCTTCACTTTATTTTAAGCATATGGGCTGGTATTCCTGTGGGTAAACCACCTAAAAATGAGTTCCAGAGCAGACACATTAATGGAGACTCAAATAACTAAAACGTAAAGTACAGCTGATGAAACCTTGGCAGCAAAATATCTGATCATTGAAAAAAAAAAAAAAAGTAGAGATTCCTACCTTACCGCCAAATTTTATCGGCCTTTTGATGACCAATACTACCAGTTTGCTTTGGTCTTGGTAACTTTTAAGTATTTGTTGTGTTCTGGAGATGAATGTGTTGCTGCGTACAGTCATAACACCTAGACTGCGATGCGGTCGGATTTATTCGGTTAAGCTGGGGTCAGCCGAGCTTGGCGCCCAGTTCGGGCATTTCCCGGGCACCCGCGGGTGGTGCGCTGAGCCCATCCCGAGCGGCACAGCACGCCAGCACCATCCCTGCCGTCTTTTCCCACCTGGCAGGAAGCTGACAGGCGATTGCTCGCGCCCATTAAAGATTCCAGCAGGCATTTTATGGACGAGTGACTTATAGATGCCCATTTGCTGGCTTCCTGAGGGGAGCTGCTCTGATGCCGGATTTTATATTCGTCACGAAGTTCATTGGAAAAGGTATCTTCACTTCCCTTTGGATCTGTTTTGCAAAGCATCTGCTATGTTTCACACGGGCTACGGCTGATTTCTGTGGAAGGGAGCGATTCCTATGTAGGATTTACACACGACAGCAGCAGGCAGAGCGTTGAGGGGCGGGCTTAATCCTCAGCTGTGCTCCAGTTGATATCAAAGAGATTTTATATTTAATAAGTCTCAAAGACTTACAGTCACAGAGGACAGAAAAGTACAGAAAAATACAGTAGAAACAAACTATCCTCCAGGGCAATATTAAACAGAAAATTAAGACCACAAGATTTCTTAAATGGGTGGAAGTCCACATTCAATAATAGTGAAGACTTATACACAAATCATCCTATTGTTTCAGGAGGACAGTTTATCTAAATATAATGTCAGGCAAAACCCACTGGAGGCTGCTGCTGGGTAGGTGTGTGTCAGAAAGCAGACGTACAAGTACCCTGGGAGAGGACTTCTCCCCAAACTGTTCTTCTTCTCCTTGTTTCACCCAGGAGAGCGAGCCCCAGACGTGACAGCCCCCTCTCCAGAGAGCCTCTCACCCCAGCTCACCCACCTGGCCTTCCGCATCAAGCAGAAAATACTTCAGCTGCAGCCATCAAAACCCTTCCCTTTCCTGCCCCGCCGGGGAACGCTGCTCCCAAAGCCCGCTGGGGCCTGCTTCTGTCCCCCGAACACGGCGACGGTTTTAATTTTAGACCTGAGCCATCTTTAACCAGAAACATCAGAAAGACACGTTTTTGGAGGTTTTAACCAATCCAGAACAAAACTCTCAGCTGGAAAAGACTCTTCCTTAAGTCTGTTGCACGCTTCTGTGCTACAAAACGTTCCCAGCACCACGTACAGGGCAGCCCCTCCACATGATCTTCTTGATCGTGAGATCTGTCGAGCCCAGCCAAGATGGCTTCATCCTGCCCCCCAGCTAGCTGGCAAAACACAGGCCTGGAAGGTCCTGTATCTCCTCCCCATCCTTGTATATATAAATGTCAAGGGATTTGTGTCACCGTGATGGATCTTTTTGGCCTTCTGCTTTTTCATCCATAGTGCTGTTATCCCCCACCATCAAAGCCTGTCCATTCTCTTCTCTCACTCCTACTTCTGCTGCAAGAAAGAGCCTTTAGGAGCATCACTCTCAAGTATCAAAGGCCATAATGAATTCCCTTTCCTCATATTCCCTCCAAACATTAGTGCTTTCTGCGATGTCAGCACAGGGTTACCCTTCTCCTCCAGCTTCCTTCATCACCCCCCACCTTTGCTGACCCTTGCTGTCGATCTCATGTGACCGGTTGCCGATATATTCCTACTCACCTATAAAGACAGTGTCTCTCCCAACCCCCTGAGAGACTGAGACAGAGAGAGCATTTAACACACGTGTGGCTTTCAGCTGACCGCTTTTGACAGCGCAGTTTTGGAAAGATAAAGGGACAGGAAAGCTTGTGTGGACTTCTAACGGCAGCAGTGCGGTTTTCTGGGAGGTGTACCTATGGAGGGCTCTGTAAGGAAGAAGCATCGCAAGGCTGTGGGACATGGAAGCCCCACGGAAGAGATCCAGGACTAAGGCGCATGACTGATACCAAGGACGGTCAATTGACAGGTTACCTGGTGGTGCCTTTCTCCCCGAAGTCAGTACTCACTGGGTTAGACCTCCATAGCCAGCATCAGCATCAAGGACTTACATTTCCTTACGGGCCCGGCAAATAGGGAAAACAAACCAGCTTAACTTTACCTTTGGCATAAAAATAATGCAAGTAGTGTAAAGAATATGACAGCTACAAGAAGTCTATGACAGTAATTTGAAGAATCTGTGCCCCTGAAAGATGCAGTAAAGTCTCTGGCAGCTGGAGGCCTGACGGAGTTGAGATGATGCAGACACAAGGCTGGGACCTGTAATCCCAAGCAGCCGGGCTATTTTATTATCCTTATTCACATGGATACTTGTGAAATCTACAGGAGATCTATGGATTCTTTAGCTGATAATATCTCCCGACTGGCCTCCTTTATCTCATGGCAAGGAAAAATGTCCTAAATGTTTGTGATTGGATTTCAGACGTTTTGCTGACCGCGAGCTTACTTGTTTAGCTCTGCGACTCTCCGGAGGCTGTGCTCAGTGACACCTTAGTTCCATAATTGTCATGATAACAACTTCATTTTGGCCCAGATCTCACAGGTATCTGACCCCGTTATCCTTCCCTGAGAATTTCACACGGAAGAGGTTACAGTGCTGTCCGTAGATGGAGAGATACGTGTTAAGAGACTTCTAACATTGATTTTTGGAAACGGCCTCAATGTTTGACCATCCCGTGCCTTATAAACTGCCCTTTCAAAGCCGTTAGAATTGTGCAGCCTTCAAGGAACTAGGCTTTTTGCCTCCCTTCCCTCTGTAGAGTGAGAAAGAGAAGGCTAGAGAGCCACAAAGCCAGGAGCTGGCCGTCTTCACGTGCTCCCGCTCCGCAGCCCGCGCGGCAGATCCCAGCCCCTCGCAAGGAGAAGCGAAGTGGATGGTGCGACAGCTGGCAGTTTGGTGGGGATAAAAGGTCTGAGAAAACCAGGCTGGCTGCTCAAAACATCTGAGAAAGAAGTTAAATCCACAGTGCAGACTTCTTTTGCACCTCGCAGTGACCCTGGTGCGTAGTTTTTGTCGTGTACTTACAGGTGGCTTAAAATTTACTTTGTTCTGATCAATAGAAACCCACCAGCTGTTTTGCAGATGCAGGTAAGTCTTTTAGAGTAGGGTTTTCTGGTCTGGGTCGGTTGGTTTGTTTGTTTCTGTTTCTCTGTTCCTGCCTGGGCTGTGATGTAGTTGGGCATTTTTAGCTCCCCAGTAAAGGAATTGCTCTACACACCTGCTCTGAGCATGATCAGGAAGGCAAGATTTTTCTTTGGAAAACAGATGAACAAGCAAGAATTTCCCAGAAAACTTTGTTCGTGTCCTTCAAAAGTGGATTCAAATCAGCATTTGAAATTGTGCTTGTATAACTGGGGAAGGCACCAACATGGATAGAAGTAGACAAATTAGGCATTAGCGCAGAAAAAAACCCAAAAAGTAGTGGAACTGGGATTTCTCTTGAATCCAAGCTTGATCTGTTCAAATTTTTGTATTTTATCCTGAATCTATCTTCAGCAGTGGCTGAATTCTGAGTCTTCAGAAGAGCAGGATGAATTTGCCTGAGATCAATCATCCTTTATTAAAAACAAAAGGGGGTACATTTTATTTATATCAAGGTCTCATTGAATTCTAGAACATAGGAACCCAAATTGAAAAGGAAATTTGTTTTCAGATTTTCTTTTCGAGATACAACAGCTTTGGGAGTTACGGCAGAGCACTCGTGCTTGGGCGCCTGACTTTTCCATAACTTACTGAGTGATGCGACACTTTTTTCCCGTGATGTGACTGACGGGGGAGGTAGTCGTGAGCACGCAGACATCTGCGCCCGGACCTCACCGAAGTAAGGAGAGATTCAACAACTGGTTGGAAAAGACAAATCTTCCTAGCCCACCTCTGCCTTCGTCAGTCCTAGGAACATAAAACGGAGAAGCTGAGAGGCCCAAGGAATCACTCATAGCATCAGGAAGGGAAGCCGAAGATAACTGGGGGTACTGGACATCCTGATAAGGATTTTGACTTGATATCTTCATAGGAATTTGGTTACACAGAGGGAAGAACACGGCCCTGAGCAGGCTTGTGGAGGGCAGTTTAAAATGAAGCACTGATCCTCAAATATGCAGTGATTGTAAGAAGATATTTTATTCCAGATAAATTAATTGGAAAATGCTAATTCCAAATTGGGGGAAAAAAAAAAAAAAAAAGGTAAATCACCAGCCTTTATCTGTCTTTAAGTCGCTTGGAGGACACTGTCCACTGAACCAAGGGAAGAATTTCTGCTGCAACTAACTCCCTCACGCTCTTAAAATCGAAACAGTGATTTTTCTTCGGCTTGCTTCCAGGGTTCTTCCTTTTAATTCGGTAATCAGCTCCTCTTCCTTCCCTCTGCTGCCTTTTCTGCTTTGTAATTGTTGGCCCCACAGCACTCTTTATCTTTGCCCCAGGTTTCAGGAGGTTCAGCCCGTTTTAAGGAGGTCAGTCACTGACGGTGCTTATAGAAAAGTTAGTTTATCTGCATTAGAATGATTCTATGATTGCCAATGTCCTGTGCTTTTCCTCTTTACATTTCTGGTAACTTCCGTCTTTGTGTCGGGGCATAAAAATATCCTCAGAGTTACTGTTGCCTTTTTCAGAGGTGGTTTCCACTGTGATCTCTCAGGAGTCTACTCTTAATTGTAATAATTGCTCTGAAAAATAAAATCTCTTCTTAAAAGTAACTGCTTCTGCATACAGCAATTATTTAGTAATGATTCACATGAAAAAGATAGGAAAAAAGCAACGTGAATTTTGGAATTAACAAGATGTAGACTTTTTTTTTTTTTTTTTTTTTTTCCAGTCTGAAGTTCTCCTGTTTCTGACTACGGTTCTCCATCCAGTAAAACTCTTGCCAGGGCTTCCCAAGCATCAACTGCATTTTAAAGCGAGGATTTGAAGCTATGACAAATGGAAGGTAGTTGGTTTATCTGTTATAAAGTGTTCTGTAATAGTTCACATGAAAAATGCTCGCTAATTTTTGGAAAGAATGACACGCAGTGTCTGAATTTTGTCTTGAATCAGTCAGTTTGTGGGTCTAGGAGAGCTGGTTTCATCATGTTGAAAAAGGAAATCCTGTGAAATATATTAAAATCCAGATGCAAGTGTTGGGGGTTTTTGGTTTGGGTTTTTTTTTTTTTTTGGTTTGGGTTTTGTGTTTTTTTTTTTTTTTTTTTTTTTATCAGGTTTGCCAAAATACCAGTAAGGTTATGGAACTAATAAACTAAATCCTCTGCTCATGTGACTTGGTTAAGATAAGCCTGACTTAAAGATTCAAATATATGAAGTGTTTGTTCAGTTGATTTGAAATAAGTATATCTAAGTATTAAATCACGAGCAAGTGTTATCCATCTGCTAAGTATATTAATGTACTGTATCATGTATACTGTATTTTAACGTGCTTGTAGTAAACTTAAAGTGGCAGAAGGCAATCAGTTTGTGCATTTGAAAGTGAAAGGCTTTTCCGGCTTTTTTCCCCAAACAGTGAAGTAAGCTGTTTTCCGGGTATTTTTGCCGGTTCTGTGCTATCTCGGCGGGTTTGAAGAGCAGCTCAACGAGAAGTACCATTCTACCTAACCTGCCAGAGAGCTGAGAAGAGAGGTGAGACACAGAAGCGCTGGGTTCTGGTTCTACCTTGCATTTTACCCTTTTCAGTGTACAAAAGTTGTGTAAAATCTCGTTTAGGGTGCAAGATGTAATTCGGAGGCTGAACTGAGCAGGAGTGAGTGGAACGGAGGAAGCAGTAGGCTGCAGATACAATTCAAGTCCACATATAATGAATAATATATAAGCTCAATGTGAAAGCGGGAACATTTGGAATAGGCTTTAACTCTGTCTTGGAGCACGCATGACTGTTAGTAACCCTTCAAGCTTTTATCCTCCTGTGTGTCACCTCAGTTCCAACGCAGAGTCCCAGACTCCTGTTTCTACTTGTATTTATTCTCTCCCTTCCGCCTTCCTTGACAATGTATGCAAAATATTTTACAAACGGAACGCGCCTTGTTGTTTCAGCAGATGAGTGCTTGTTTTTCACTGCACTCTTTTGGCGTAATCCTAATCACAAATTTCTGTTGTATCTGGTAAAGAAATCCAGTAGTGGATTGGGGATTGGTCAGCCAGAGTACGGCATGCTGTAGACATAAAAATATGGAAAGAACTCCAGACACTACTCCTGTCTGGTGGAAAATCGTTATCTGCAAGCGCCATCCCCTTCTTCAAACACAGAGCCATGAAATGCAAACAGTAGCATCTTGTGTCGGTACCTTTGTCCTGGTCACGCAGGAGATCTGCTGAAACGTGGCGTTTAGAGATCCGAATCTTCAAAGGGAGAGTACTCCCCTCCTGGTGGGGAGCGCGGCCGCCTCGGGCCTGCGAGCACCAGCCCTTCGGCAGACCTTATTTAAAATTCTCCTCCGTCTTCGCTGCCGTTTCAGTTGGAGTGCTGCAGGTCTGCCAGTTCTCATACCCCACCTGCATGGGCGAACGGCCAGCTCGATATATCTGGGGTACAGTTCTTACTTCAAGCTGCTTTATTTTAGCTACCAGAGTCTTTTTTGAGCTCTTTAAGCATTTTGTAACCTGAACTTGCATGGTATATCACCTTAAGTGTGACCGGCAACGTCTGAGATACAGCTCCTGACTGCAAGCAATTAAGGTACTGCTTGCCCATGTGAAGAGCCGTCTGGTTTACTCCTGGAGTAGGAGTTTGACTCCTTAGACCAAGTTACTCTCTCTAATTCAAAGCCTATAAATCTTCACCAATAAAAAATGTAAAAGATAGTGGCTTTTTTTAAGGGGGGGGGGAACCCAGTTCTTTCATTGCATGGATAGCGTTCCCAAAAGTGCTTCAGAAATCTGTTTTCAATCTTAGCTATGATCCTAAGTAGATGCCTTCTTACTCTGGCATCATCATGGCTGCAAAATAAGAAGCAGGCTCGCTGGCACTGAACTTACGCTTGTCCTGGATTCCCTCTGCCTCCTGCCTGTGGAAAGCCGGCAAAAGCAGCAAGGCTGAGCCTTACGCGGTTTTTCTCCGGTTTATTGTGTTTGTGTGGGGTAAGCATACTGCAAAGCTGCCGGCTGTCCACTTGATGGTATCAAGTAACTGAACACGGGAGGGTACGGCTGCTTAGCGCTCTCTTTTCGGGCAGAGACGACCCGATGATTTTATAACAGGTAAACCAGCTGTGTTATGTTCTTCACCTACACGAACAGCTCCCGAGCTGGATTTAATCAGGCTGCGTTTAATTTAGCTTGCTGCTCAGATTCTGTAGTCCAGCCTAGTCTATTCCGGCCAGCCTTGCTGTGAGATGGATAAATATGCCTCCATCAGGGAAATCACCATGGTTTTTCTGCAAGAAGAGGACACAGCTAATTTGCATCTTCAAAGCCTCTCTGGTATCTATTTCTGTGTGAAAACACACTTAAAAAAAAAAAAAAAAAAAAAGCTCTCTGAGTCCATTTATTCTCAAATTCTGTCATTTTAAACAAACTTCTAGGTGACATCTTTACCAGAACCAAGCTTTGGGAAAAAGAAAAACATACCTTTAAGCCGGAGCGAGGAGGAAGGCTTTGCACTGGTCTTTCTCCTCTCGCTCTTCCTCGTGTTTCCCTTTCTCTGAGGGAGCAGCACAAGGAATGGATGAGCCTCATCTGTTTGCAGAGGTGAGACCAGGCAGGGCTAATATTTCTCTCAGGTGGGCAGAGGTATAGCTACCCATCGGAAAAAAAGCCAAACAAACAAACCAGAAAACAATCTATTGGATGTTCTAAAGTTGTTCTTGCCCGGTTTGGGCTTTGATTCTAATATGGCAGAGTTTCCTGTTTGTCCCAGGCAGAAAGAAAAGGTTTCTCATCACCCTTCTTCAGAATAAGAAACATCTAGCACAAGATTTGCTACCCAGTAGGAAAGCAGCTTTGCATCGTGTCCGACAGAAACGTGGTGATCTGGCTCATTTAGCGATTTTTACAATGGCAAGTACGTGTAAATCTAACGCAACAAGGGACTTTCTGTCTCAGGCTATTTCGTTTCTGATGTGGAACAAGCCTTGTCCAAAACAAACGGACGGCGCGATGCCGGGACAGAAAGATGCTTGGACAGAGAGACCACGTTTGTCGGCCAAGGAAAATATCGAGCCGGGTCACATTGATATATGGGTGTGCGGTCGGCTGTGCCCCGCATGGGGCACCGGAGCAGCCAGGGAATGCCGTATCCGTACTGGAATGAGAAGAGCCGATCTCGGGAGGAAATTTCACCCTGGCCTAGATGAGGCAGCACCCGCCTGCGTCCGGCACAGGCCCGAGCGGGGTGCAGGCAGCCGCCCTGCCCCAGCAGCGCCTCAGTAACCCCCCGCCTAAACCGGAGAGGATACTCGTAGCCTGAGGGCTGGCAGCTTTGCTTTGCTGGATGTCACCACGAGCAGGGTGAGTAATGGCGCTGGCTACTCACCGCAGGGGGTGGTGGCAAGCGCCGGCGCCGACGCGGGGTGCTGCTCATACCACGCTCAGGGAGCCCGCGCTATGCTCCAAATAAGAGCATGTGGGTATTATTTGTTGTCTTCTGTCAGATTATTCATTCCAAATACTTTTTTTTTTTTTTTTGTCTTCTTTTTGCCAACAGATACTCTGTGAGCAGGTCCTTCTTTTGAAAAGAGCAGTTGTTATTCACAAGTCCTGATCCTAAGGTACGTGCCGCTTGGGGGAATTTGTTTGCCAACCTACCATTCCAACCACAACTGTTTCTCGTGAAGAAATTATCACCCAGGGCTATGTAATCATGACTTCTGCTCCCACAAAACTTTTTCTTTAGAAAGGAGAAAGACAAATTACGAAGAATAAATGACCAGCTATGAACTTCTGGTAGGCTTTATTCAAAGTTTAAGTGATCATACAGAAACCCACAAAACTTTTTGGATCCACATCTTTGTGGCAGTTGTGATTGCTCGAATACTTGGGAAACAATAGGTAATAAAAGTGCACAACTAGGAGTCCGTAAGGAAACTTGTAGTCCAAACCCGCACTCTGGGGCTTATCTGAGAAGTGCCACAGTTGGACAAGTCTCTTTTTCATCCCACCAGGCTTTATATCCTGTAAGGGGTGAGCATTCACCTGAGTCAACGCCAACCAGAGCGAGCGACGTGCTCCTTCGGAGTCTGGTCCCGCTTTGCGAAGTTTCCCCGGTCCGAGAAGTTTGCTGGGCACGAGAAATGCCACGCCGAGCGCTCCGTAGGAGCTGCGCTGTGGTAACGCCGAGGCGAGAACCCGGCTACGACAGGTAAATGCGGCGCTGGGAAGGAAAGAGGCAGAGGGGGGAAGGAACAGAAACCAGTAAGTTTTCCACCGGGCCGTGCGCCGTTGGCGCTTCTTTTCCCGTCGTACAGAACTAGGAGGAATGGGAAGGGGTCGGTGCGCACAGCGTGGGGAAGAAGCAATTTGGTAAATAAATAAAGGGCAAAAAAATC
>KL261892.1:0-18072 GCA_000699545.1 Podiceps cristatus | reverse complement strand
CGCCATTTAGTCCACTGTGGCTTAAAGTCCAGGCCACCATGTTTTAAAAGTTGTCCTTAATTTTGTTTTTTTTTTTTTTTTTTTTCTTTTTTAATTTGGGGCAGAAGAACAGATGGCTTCTTTGTTAGATGGCGCTTTCTTTTTTATATGCTCACCACCTTTTCCGTAAGAGTTTGGTCCACAAAACAATGCAGCATATTTACTACAATGCAAATGCCAGAAAATCTTGAAACTTTCAAATCATCTCAGTGCACATATATATACACATATATATATGGTTATTTCTTCACTGGATTAAAGCTAGCACCAAACCACATTAATAACCTCGTGTGACCAAAAAAAAAAAAAAAAAAAAAAAAAAAATCCAAACCAGAAGCAAGATATTATTTTCTTCCTTCTTCCACTTCTCAAAAAAACCTCAGTGACTTCTTACCTTGGATGTGGTCCTAGCAACTCTCCCTTCTTTGTTGCAGGGGATGCTGAGAGATGGGGGAAAGAGCAAATCTGAGGGCAGTTACAGACCATTGATTCCAGGAGTCTGCTGGAAGATAACTCTGGGGTTTGCTACTGATGTAGATTGTTGTAAACCTTGTGCCAAAGGACTTCAGTAAGTGATCTTCTTCACAGCACTTCTGTGGTTCTTCATTGCATTTCCCTTGCCAAGGATGAAAGAGTGAATAAAAAGCAAAGGAATATATTTAGAGTGAGTGAACTTTCATGCAGTAAAACATTCCTGCATTCCAGAAAAAAAGGAGTAACTGTTCTTGGATTCTGTCCTCTGCCACCTATGTAGTACATTTTGGCTGTAGATGCTGCCAAACATACACATTTAAAATGCTGCCAAAATTAAACTTCAGTTCCCAAGTTTTTCTGTGTATGATCATCCCATCATTCAGCCTGCCATTGTTTTTGTAGACATGAAAGATATTGTTCCAATTCCACATCTGCTTTTCTCATCAACCTTTCAAGTAAGATTTTAAAATGGATTTTAAATATAAAACATCATTGAACAGATGATTTTTTGGTATAAATTAATGTCTTCCTAATGTCAGAATCAGAAGAATATTTCCTGTTCTAAAATTTGCATCCCATCGGCTCTGTATTTTCTGCTACAGAATTTTCTAAAGCACTTTCTGTTCTGGATATCTGAACTACATATTTTGAGACAATTTTTTGGTACTGTTTTCACAATTTAGTTTCTTCTTTGTTGCCTTGTCTGTTACAATGTTAGTTGATATGCTGATTGTATTCTTTTTTTCATTTCAAATATCCAAAAAAGAGTAAAAAAGAGGTGGAAAAAAATGCAAAAACTTTTCTTTTTCATTTGAAATCCTGTTGGTTTGTTTGTTTGGGTTTTTCCTTTTTACAACATTGTTTTATTCTTTCTAAGATATTTCACACTTAATTGCCATTCTGTAAGTGCAAAGTCATGCCAGTTCCATGAACAGGTATCCAGTCTTTGGAAATGGATGAGAAAGCAGCACAGATTATGGATGTTGGCCTGAGACCTGCAGCCTGACTGGTCTCAATGGGCTAGCACGATGCTGAGGCAGAACACAGCCCATTTTCCAGAGCAGGAGCAGTCTTCATTATGTTGGTAGTACACTTGTGGGCTAGGGCTAGGTATTTTTAGGCACTGCAATAAAAATCACAGATATCACTTGGGAAGTCCTTTTTCATATAGATCATGCAAGTTACTTGTATTTTGACAATATTTTTTTTTTTTGTCAGACCTTTTATATCTGAGACAGGAGCAAAACCATATTTCTACTTAGCAGCAAGGTGTTTAATGCCCCTGTGCTAACACCATCTCAAAAGCAGCACTAGGTTCCATTGAAGGAAAAAAACCCAAAAAACAAAAAATAAACAAACCCCCCAAACCAGAGCTCTTTAAAGTAGTGCCACCACATAATATTCCTGAGAGGATCTGATCTGCCCTTTTATGAGATGGAGCTTGTTAGGTCTGGACTCTTAAAGGTGTTTAGGTATTCATCTTCTCTTAAGAGTACACTGGCCTGAGTACTGATATTCAGCTGCTGCCCCACAGGCACCTAACTAACTAGAGGAAGACTTACACCCCTTTCAAGCTACTCACCACCTACATTAATCACTAAGGGCATTTCCTTTCCTTGGATGTACAGGGAAACAGCACCTGACAGCCCGGGGGAGCAGGCATCGAACACTTGTTCTGCATCGTACATGCTCTCCTGGTTGTGATGTTAGGAAGCTGGAGCAGACGAACTGATCGTAACCTTGGATCTACAAATTCTTCACACAGATTTCGGTTTCAGTGGGATCCCTGTTGAGCTGCAAGCTGCAATTTATAGGCATGACAGAATCAAGACACAAAATTTTGTGCTCTGCTTCACAAGTTTCAGTAGGTTAAGTACAAAGATTTGGATAATGATGAATTATCCTGGCACCGAAAATAGTTATTCACCAACAGTTGCCACACAGTATTATGAAAGGTAAGTTATTTTATCATTTTCCTATTCTTCAAAGAATGTTGACCATAATTTTAGTTTCACTTGGCAGCAATTTGATTTCTTTGTTGTATTTATCCAGAAATAAACAAAACTGACCAAAATAATAACTCAAGCTCAAGGAGTGTTCCAATGAAGCATACAAAGAAGAATTCCTCACACTTCATCATTCTTCCCTGCTGTGCTGGTTATTTATCATTGTCACTATTTGCAATAGCTGATTTTCTGGCTTAAAGCCTAAAATGCATTTTTTCTTACTTTGTTTAAAATCAAAGATAGACCTCAATTTATTTTCAGACTCATATGAGTTGGGTCTACTGCAAAAATGGAAGTGTTTCAAATGTTTCACATCCCATTGATTAGAACCGTTACAGTTTGTTTGTTTGTTTGAAATATCATAAAGATAGCTATTTTTTAAAAAAAATAGTATTGAAATGCTGTCTGATATATAGACAGTTGTAATTGTACTACCAAGAGCTACCATAACATTTTATAGTATTTAACAAGACGAGTTCAAAACAGCATGACTCCACCTCTACTCTAACAGAATTCAAATGAATGATCAGAGGAAGTAATAGTATCAAAGACCACATCATTTTTTCTTGTTCTCTCATCAGCTTTGCCAACATGAATTATTTATGTTGGCTGAGCCAGTAGAATCAGTCTCATTCACAACTACGCACAGGTGACAAAATATAACAGTGCTAATGATGATAATCTCTTATTGCCCTCAGTTATTTTTCTGCTACTTCCAGTTATAAACCCACACTTCTGAGTCTGCTCCTGCTTCATTTCCATAGCATAAGACACCTGAAAAGGTGGCTTTATGGATTTTTTGGGTGCTGTGAATCCTGATGCAGTTGTGAATTCAGCCAGTTGAGGCCACCACAATTTCCTCATCCCTCATCTCTCTCTCACATGTACCAAAAGTCTTTTGATGACTACAGAATTTGATGTTACGTTGCTTGGACACTGCTCTAAGCTAACTAGGGAAGTGATTATCCTAGGCCTGGAATTTCAGAGATGATTTTGAATCATTGTTGACTCCGCTTACCCTGTTCTAGTCATTATTCTTCACCATCAAGTATCTGATTTACAGCTGCTGTGAGGATGCTTATGACCCTACCATTATGATAAAGGCCTCACAATCACAACACATTCACATACTATCTCACTCATGACTGTTACATTATGTGTGTATCTCTCTGCTTCTGCTCACAGTCCCTTCCTTCATTTGAACACAAGAAATGCAACTGCACATTTGAGCCATCCACACAAACGCATACAGACCTCAGATATCGTTGTCTTGCTTATGAATCTACATTTGTACTTGAAGCACTTCACAAATGAGATGCCTTGACATTAGATGAACTGACATTAGATGAACAAGATGTCAGGTAAGTGAATAGCTGGGGAGAAGGAGAGACAACAGACACAGGGTGTGAAATCTCACAGTATTTCATACAGAGTTTGTGCCTCCAGCAGAAGACAAATCATTGTGTATTAGAGCATCAGAGAGGAAAGCAAAGACAAATGTGGGAAGCATTTTCTGAATGTGTCTTGAGACTGGTGTTTATAAGTAACATAGAGCAGGCTAGACAGATACACTCTACAATTGCTAGGCAGAGAGCAGAGCTTTGAATGGCCTCCAAAGTAGGAAGGGCTTAATCCTGAAAAGATGGTACTCAGGGATTCAACAAAGCAGAGTTCAAAGAAAAGGCAAAAGGCAGGCAAGAGAGGAAAAATAGAAATGAGAGGTACAGAACTGTTGGTGAGACAAGAGCTGGAGAAGAAAGATGGCTGGGGAGGAGAAGGGGACCTGTCCTTCTCAGGAATAATCAGGAATAATCAAGAGGTTTTTCTGTTCTGACTTTTAGTATTAAAGTTGTTATCCTTATACTACTTCAGGATGTCCCATTGGAGGTGGCCTTTCCCAGTCAAAATTTTCAGGAGAGCTGTATCTTGTTTGTCTTTTACTATTCCACCTGAACTTTGAGATCTTCTTGATCAGCTTTCTCTTTTATTTGTAGAGTTGCCTTGGGCTGACAAACAGCACCTACAAAACAGGTGTAGTGCAGTGCTGAAGTTTTTAAGGCATATCTTTTACTAGGGCTGTAGCAAAATGGCAGATCGTTCAGTCAGGAATAAAAAGCAGATCTAATAAGCAAATAACAGAGAACTTTCAAACCACATTTCACATGGATGACTGAGAGACTTCAAAACTCTGGCAAAGAGCTTGCTGCCACACTGTACCGCATCTTTGCCCTAGTTTGAGTTTTAAATGGGAATTATCTGCCAACTTCCACGTTACAACGAAACGAGTAGGAAAGCATTTTCATGCTTTAGTATTTGGGATTTAACCTTAAGCAATAACAGAAAAACCTTGTCTATGATGCCTTCCCCCCAGGTATGAGAGAGAGAGAAAGAGGAGGAGAATTGATAAAACTGACAAAAATGTCCAGAAGGGACATAATTCTGAGTATGGCCCTGCTAGGTTATATCTACAGACAAATCCCTCCAGTTAGCTAGCCTGAACTCCTAAATGGGAACTTTTTTGAAAACTGATGTTTCAGTTTAGTAGATAAAGCAAAATATGGGAGAAAAAAAATCAATTCTGATATTACCTCCCCCCCTGCCCTTTTTATTTTCTACTCATGAAGAGATTTTTTTTAAATTTAATTTTCTGGGAATTCTCTTATTCAAATGAAAGCAAGTATTCTGTGGTTTGAGGCCTCGTCCAGATTCTGGAAGACACAGCTTCAATACTTCCTTTGGCTGAGGGAATTTGGATTTGTATTTGCAATTGAGGATCCAGATCATTGGACTCATTTGCATTCTTTCTAGGTGAAACTGCTCTTCTTTCTTTTTTTTTCATGAGTGGTTAGTGCTTCAGACTCACAAAATCCCCTGTTCTACTGACCACCTCTGCTATTGAAGATTTTCTCAGAAATGGGGGTTCCTGTTAGAAATGGAAGTATTAACGTGACCTTCACTTTCATAAGATGATTGAGCTTGACAGCATGGCTCACAAGATCACACGATGTAACCCCAGAAGTTAATCAACCACGTAACTAACTGCTGCCAAGTCCATGCTAGTTAGGATTGCATACATTCATGTCAATAGGGTATCTGCGTGTTCCCATCTGGAATGCTTTCTTACACATTTACACCTAATTCAGATGAACCTCAGCAATAACACTGGGCTAAAATCAAGGGTGAAAAAAAAAAAAAAAAGTATTAAGCATTTATTAGAGGTTATAGAGACAGTCTGCCATACACAACAGTTAATGTAAAGGAAAGGAGAAAGCCAAACTGAATATCTCCCAAAGAGGGGGCAAAAGTGATCAGGACAAAACATTTGTTGAGAATGATTTTTAGCAGCTGGTTCTACTTTCAGAGTAGCCTGGGGTACCACTTGCAAGAGCCTTAAAATGATAGCGGAACACTTCTCTTCTGATAATACATTTGCTAGGTTTGTCCCAGGGTCATTCTAAGCTCTAGACCTACGCAAGCCTATACGGACAGGTATCCACGTCCAGCTGTAAAACACAACATCGCTGTGTGCTCTTTATAAGTTTCACACGCTTCCTGAGGCATATGTATTCACATAGGAAGGTGACAAGGTTTACAATCACTTTGTGAAGGTCTGCATGTGAAGAGCTAACAACTTGGCTGTGCTGTTAAGGATGTTATAAAACACTCTGCTCACTACTGCTTTGTAGCTGTACAAAGTAGCCAAAAACCCAACAAAGCTGGAAAAAAAAACATTGCATGCTTGGATTGTACAAGCTGGTTTTGCAAGCAGGGCGGTAGACTAAATCTCAAAGTTTGGTTTGCATTTCAAACTCTGCTACAGGTTTTGTGAGATTAAGTCATTTCACGATGCTGCCTCCTGTCTCCATGAGATGTGTAAAAGTTAGAAAATGGAATATTCATTACTGAGATTATTTTTTTTATAACACTGCTGAGCACTGCTACTATGTGTATAGCCACTATTATGCACATGTAAAGAGGGATATACTCGTCCTAGCAGAACATTAGTGTCTGATTAGACCCTCTGGGGCTACTGCATTCCAAACAATTAATCAGATCCATAGTATCCAAATTGGTCAGGAAGGCTACAGACATTAAAAATGGGAGGTTTTTGGCCTGCAAGCAAGCAGAGGTCAACATGAACTCAGGAGACCTGTCAGCAGGCCACCCATTAACAAGAATTTCACCATTAATTATTTCCTCTCAATACAAGACTGATGCAAGAAATAAAGAGCAGCTAACACGGTTTAATGAGTTTATTGCATAAACGTAGATAAACTATTTCATTTTTTGCTGTATTTGCATGTATTTTAAATCATTACAAAATTAAGTGGAAAGTATCAGATTTGGAAAAGATGAGGGTATAGAGAAAAAAATCGTTTAAACATAGATTTGATAGAATAGTAACGGAGATTTAAGACACTGGCGTTCCATATTAACATGTCTTCATTGTATTAACAGTGCTAAAATGAATAGCTGTGCTATTTGCAGTGGCTTTAACGAAAAAGAATGATCATGTTAGCTCAGTCCCTGTGAATAATGTATGAGGCTGAATTCAACTTATTCACCTCATCTTGCATTCAGTCTAAAACCCCTACAAAATAAAGGGTTATATTTAGCATTAAGTAACAATTTCTTGTTTTAACTTCCATATCATTACTTCTGTACAGTTAGAGATTGGTTGGAAAATTGCATATAGAGCAGTTTTTCATTTATTAGAATTTTCAGATGCAGTCTCAGTGTCAGATGGAGGCCAGTCTGGGAGTTTTTCTATTTTTCCCATTTAAATCTTTTAGGCCCTCAATGCATTTTTAATAGGCCATAGAAGAATCAATTAAATCTTGTTATTTGGATGCATTACAGGGTTATGCTCTTGTGGGTATCCAGCTAGTGTTAATTAACCAAGGAAGAAAGTATTTTGCGCTTTAAAATGGTGTAAAATGCTGTGTTCACAAATTAAGGATCTCACAGAGTTTAGAATTGAAAAGACTTATTAATGATAGCAAAGCATTGTTGAGTTATGACTTCCAGCTGAAGAAAGTTATGTGGGAAAGAAGACTTCATTATCACCTCTATTTAAAACAACCTATTTTCACCATTTTATTCTCTTAAAGAAAACTATACTTTATAATCACTTTGAAAACCTTAACTACTTAGGGCAGTAATGACCCTGAAGAAATGAAACCACCCACTCTCCCATAGCAGGGAGAAAGGTTCGTGAGGAAAATACCATGAGGCTCTGAGGGATCTTTCTAACCCTGCTTCTTCTTGAAAAATCAACCGGCTCCTGTCCCAGCTGGGCTGACAAAGAAAATGTTTCCAAAAGAAAACTGTGAAGGTGGAGAGTAGCGGAACAGGAAACAGCCAGGTCATTTCATTCTGCTGCTGTTTATAATTTTCCCAACCACCGGTGAAGTGGGACAACAGCAGAGCCATGTCATCGGGCAGCACTGGGAAAATAGGGCTTACTGGAAGGGCTGATGGTCACTTTTGGCTGCAATGAGGTTTAGCAGCAGTAAAAGATCAGAAAGGCATTCTCATAGCATCCAGGGAGGTACAGGGGGCAGGCAGGAGAACAATAAGCAGGGCAAATTGAGCTGAAAGGTGATGAGAACAGACTTAATGAAGGAGAATCAATGGTGATGGTAACAGCTATCTGTCCAGCAAAACTGAAGTATGACATCTCCCCCCTCCCCCCACCCCCCTTTCCCACTGCTGGGGAACAGCAACTTCTTACTCAATTATGCCTCCTGGAGAGGAACAGGAGGTTTGCACACCTCGTATCAATCTCCTGATGAGCACCTTCCAGGCATGCTGCTTTAGATTTCCTGCGTGAAAGCCCCTGCATAGACAGAGTCCTGGCTTATTTGCCTTAGACCTGCTATACCAGCGGTTGCCTAGAAAATGAAGATATTATCCCTCTCTCATGGTGGCTGTGGCAAACAGCATTCTGGTGTTGTAACTTTGGTCACAGGAGTACTGCAGGGCCATGTACGCCCGAACAGCCAAATGGGAAGGGAATTAAAACCCAGAGGACAAACCAGGAATAAAGGCACTATGATCCTTTAAAAGAAGGAGGACACGGTATATAATTTACTATTTTTTTAAAAGATATTATAATGTTTGAAGATATTGAAATTAAAAGGTGCACTTGATGCATGGCAGCTTTCCCTCGACACTGTACCAAGTGACACAGTCATTTTCAGTTTGCAGATGCTATTCTAATATTTTATGCAATTACTTACTTTGCTTGTTGCTTTAGGCAGGCTGTAATCTATAAAAAATCAGTTCCTTCATGGTAAGGTTTAAGGCAGTGAATAGTTGTTAGCAATGGAATTTAGTTCAGAAGATATTCAATATTATTTTTTTCCTTGAAATTTATCATGGAATCATAGAATAGTTTGGGTTGGAAGGGACCTTTAAATGTCATCTAGTCCAATCCCCCTGCAGTGAGCAGGGACATCTTCTACTAGATCAGGTTTCTCAGAGCCCTGTTCAACCTAATCTTGAATGTATCCAGGGATGGGGCTTCTACCACTTTTCTGGGCAACCTGTTCCAGTGCTTCACCACCTGCATTGTAAAGAATTTCTTCCTCATATTTAGTATATATCTCCCGTCTTTCAGTTTAAAACCATTACCCCCTGTCCTATTGTAACCAAACTGATCAACATTTCTAATTTTTGTAACCAAAGTGATCAGATCTGAATCAAGTGGTTAATTATGTTTTAAAAATGCTGCTATATATCCCTTGTATATTCCTGTCCATCTTGGTGATAGGTCAAGGAATGTTGAAATGAACCAAAGCAACTGATTTATAGTGTAGCTTTGTAACTAAGGTAGAGGATTCCAAGAACATCTTGCTTATGAGATAACACACGCTGCGGACACTGCACATTGCACCTTCCTACACCCATGTGAGCTCATATAAGGAAATTCTACGGACAATCAATCAACGGACATGAGTAAGGGGTGTCAAATGACCATCAGAGGACCCCTGAAGACCCCCGACTCAAAAGACTGAGCATGCGTGACAGGGAGGAGAATATGGAAATGAGTTATGAGAAATTATTAGTATAAACCACCTTTTCTGGGAAATTGCATGAATATGTATGATTCTAATAAATAAATTTTGTATTTGATATCCCAACGTGATGCACGCCAGGTGGAGTGATGCCCCGTGCATCCAGCACTGTAATAAAGAATGCCTGCCTTCTAAAACTTCAAACAAGTCTTAGAGGGTTTTCTTGACCGACTTTTTCAGTAATGCTATCACAGCAGGCCCAGCTAAAAAGTTTCTCCCCATCTTTCTTATAGGTGCCCTTTAAGTACTGAAAGGATTTATGTTTGGATTCAGTCTTCAATTACTTGTGTTTCTCAGGACAGACTTTGGAAAGCCCAGGAAAGATCCATTTGGACTGAATCGTCATAAAAGAGCTTCCTTTCATACTAATATGATGACTTTCTTCTTGTCCTGCTATTGTAGAAAAACAACAGTATTTTCCTGGAACAGCTAACATTCGTTAAGGGATCCTATCATTCATCAAGCACAAAGAGAAGCACAAACAGTTTGCTAAGCCAAACCCTGTCTATAGGCACAAATACATCCCCTGTATTTCTAAGGAGGCAGAGCACGCATTGTCATGTCTCAATAAGGAGCTGGATAAATATTGTAAAATATTGTTTCAGTAGAGCAGATGATCAGACCATATTGACACCTACTAACAAACTCAGACCCCCTGGGGCAAGAAACTTTATTTACAGTGGAATCAAATTATCTCTGAATGTGTAAAGCAACATGCTACCTAAGGCAAAGAATAAGATTATTTGACATTTTTTAAAAAACCTTAACCAAACCCAAGTACAGACCCACAATTTTCATGTGCTTGAACATCACTTTCAGAAAACCAGAAACCATCTACTAGTTGTTAACATAATTTATATTTTGTGAATAAGCTGATTAAGCACAGAAAAAATACAAATTGCAAGAATTTTTATTTTTTTAAAAGCTATTGCTCTCTTTCTGAATATGTGGAGCTGGTCAGATCTCAGCATTTTGTTTTGATTAACATATATACTGTCATCTGAAAAGAAGCTCCAACAGAGGACAAAATAAGGTCTACCTAAACTAAATGGCATGTGTATTTTATTTTATATTAGGGAGCAGCACAAAATAGCTCCAGGAGATCTCTCAGGGCTTTTCTAAATGATGATTTCCTAAGAATAGTTACAGTACTGTTATGCTATAATCTGCATTTCAGCCTGCTATCTTTTAAAAAATGAGTCCTTGAATCACTCTGAAAGATTATTAGCATGAAACTGTTGGGCTAGCAAAGGTGCAAGATTAACTTCCAAAATTTTATATGGACTCCATGAGCGCAGACCCTACACTGCTGCTGAATCAGATTTTTGTGGCTTTCCTTTCCAAATACACAGATAGCTTATGAATTGTAAAGATGAAAACAGGGAGTTGTTTTATGTAGAGAGGAAGTGATGGGGAGTTTGAGCATTCTTGCACCATAAATACAGCACAATTCTTAGTGAGATCCAATTATTAGAAAAAGAAGCAGACAATATACATGAAGTCATGACACTAAAAACAATGAGACAGAATTGTAAGGTGACAGACCGGGTAAGATAAGCCTCAATCTAGAGAGTCAAAATGACACAGATCCAACATAAAATCCCCTATACATTTTCATTTTATGAAGTTAATAAAGCCTAGAGAAACATAAAGGACATAAAGTTTAGAGGCATCGGTTCCTTATTAAAAGATTAAAGCCAGCTCATGTACTGAACATTAATTTATTTTGCTGGAAAGTCTATCCTTGCCTCCTGTATTCTGCACACTAATCTGTTCATCCTGACAGTGAGCTACCCACAGCTACTACAACAGCTAAGATCATCTGAATTTATTTATTTTTTGTATAGCAGAAAAAAATGCAAATTCATGTCTTTCTAGTGAGTAAGCGCACTATTTATACCTCTTTAATCTGAAATTGAAATTCCTACAAGAGTTCAAACACAAGGCAAAAACTGTCTTTATAGAAAAACTTGCCAGAAGCTGTATTAATATGCATTTTGGCATATTAGATTCTACATTAAGAGCATTTATACCATTCAAACAATCTCACTAGCATCGAGCCTTTGACTGTCAAAGAAAAAGATCCTGCGTAAGGCAGATAAGCTCCACCAAGGCCCTTATTTGTAAACACAGTACAGCTGCCAAGTGCCTCAGAATACTCTTAAGTTACCTGATCACGTAGTTGGGAGCAGACTGTAGAACAGACTTTGTCAGCTTGCAAACACAACCCGTGTCTCCCAATCTGCAACAGATCTTTCAAGTATTAAAAATGGATAAAGATAAGGTGCTATTCAAATCCCGCAGATGTCACATAACACATTTGCTGTTTTACAACTTATAAAGCCAAATCATTGCTCAGGGCAGCAGCCTCCTTCCTCCCTCCCCTGCCTGCTTCTATCTTTCATTTTAGACTATACATTATCAATCAGGTAAAATTGCTTTCCTCTCATGCTTTTTTTTTTTTTTTTTTTTGTGTTTGTTTTTTGTTTTGTTTTGTTTTGTTTTTTTTTAAGAAATAAAATAAATACGAAGTTTGTCAACTGGGATGTTGGAGGAACTCATTCTTGCCATTCACATTTTTCCTGACTAACTCAAAAAATACAGAATACAGGCAAACAGGGAGAAATAATTATTTAGAAAAATTATTCAACACTTTTGCCCTGTAAAAAAGGATGAAATACTAAGGAAAAGAGGACCAGGCATTTTCTGGAAGTCAGAGGGGCAACATACCTGGTAACAGGCATTCATGTATTTTTCTCTGTAAATGTGTGCATATTAGGAGACAGTAGGTACTCATGATCAGGATGCTGGAGCTCTAGATTAAGACCTACCATTAATAAAAAGAGTGATAGAGCTACCAAGAACTTTAGGAGTAAAGATTTTCACTGTAACTTTACTACTGATAGCTGCCTGGTCAGATAACTGTTCCTAGACTCTACTTGTTCCTCCACTTGTTCCACTCCAACTGTTCCTCAACTGTTCCACTTCCCCTAGACTCCAACTTCTCTCCTTAATCAGAAAAGAAGTACCAATTCCATTCCAGCAAACTTGTTTGCTGAAGGAATCTTATTTTCAGTGCCTTTTTTCTTTCAAGTGTGACAACATATTTCACATCTTTGGTAAGTGTGACCACGTTTTCTCACTGAGGCTTTGCAAACTGCCCTCAGCAGGCATCATCATGAGGCGTTCTGCTCCCGCACTCTGTGCCACCTCTCTCAGCACATTTTGCTTTCTCCAACAGTGCAGTACATCATCTTGAAAGCTGTACAAAGTGTGAGAGGGGTAGGACCAGTGAAGAACCACTGATAACATGATCTAATGTCAGAATCTGTCAATGTGGCTTTAAGCTCTGGTTGAAAATGAGCAGATGACTAAATAAATGTGTTGTTTTTAGCATAGTTTTGTATGTCTTCAAAGTACAGTAAAATGATATAAATATTGTGTACGAAGGAAGAATTGTCATCTGTATCTGTGGTGGGTTCACCCTAGCCAACACCCACCCAGCCTTCCACTCCTTCCCTCTTGCACAGGTTGGGGAGAAGATTGAAGAAAGGAAAGAAGACTTGTGGATCCTGTTAGTGACAGTTTAATAGGGAAAGCAAAAGCTCTACACATAAGCCAAGCAAAATAAGGAATTCATTCTCTATGTCCCATCAGCAGGCAGGTATCCGGCCACGTCCATGCAAACAGAGCCTCAGCACACAACGCTTTCTTGGGAAGACAAACACCATCGCCACAAACATCTCCCCTTCCTCCTCCTTGCCCTGAGTTTCCTTGCTGAAGCATGGCATCCCGTGGTATGGAGAATCCCTTTGGTCAGTTTGGGTCCACCATCCAGGCCGTGTTCCCTGCCGACCTCTTGCCACTTGCAGCCTGCAGACCTTGGGCGGGGGAAGCAGGGTGGAGGGAACGTTAATGCTGTGCAAGCAATTTTCAGCAATAGCCAAAAACCTGCTCAGCAATAGCCAGTGTCATTTTTGCCCCAAATGCAAAGCAAGGCAGCATAGGAGCTGCCATGAAGAAAGTTAACTCCATCCCAGCCAGACCCCATGCAATCTCCACTCCTTATTCCATAGAATTCATTTCATACTCAAGTTTCATGTTATCTGATACATCTAAGTATCCTCTGACCATGCCATTCCTGTACTGTTTCATTTCTGTACTTTGGATCCTTCTGTCAATCAAATATTGCAATACAGCTGGGTTAGTGAAGTGAGTGGAAAAGTTTGAGTAAGGTACAGAAATGAAACAATACAGGAATAGGATGTATCATGTTATCTGATACATACACTTCTTTCCTTTCTATTCTAATTCTCATTCTTGAAATCGCCTCTTACTGCCCTGATTTCAACCAGGACGGAGCTAGTTTTGTCTTCAGCAGCTACTGTGCTTTGGATTTAGTGTGTGAAACATGGTGAGAGCGTGCTGCTGATGTTCGTTGCTGCTAAGCAATCAAGGACATCTTGCAGTTCCCCAAGCTTTGCTGATGTGCAGGTACAAACACCTGGGAGGGCACAGCCAGAATAGTTGATCTAAACTGGCCACAGAGAGTATCCGTACCATAGATGGCATGGCCAGTATGAGTGGGGGCTGGCAATTGGGCCCCTTCATGTTCATTGTTCCTTGTTGTTCTCTTAATGTTCCCTTCTTGTTTGACCTGTTGTTCCATTGGGCCCCTTCATGTTCATTGTTCCTTGTTCTCTTAATGTTCCCTTCTTGTTTGTCCTGTTGTTCCTTTTTTTTTGTTCAGCTGTTTGTTTCCTCACTCGCTCTCTCTGGAACTTGCTGTTCTGGGATGGCTGCGGGGGAATATCCCTGCTCCCTGGCTGCTGCTCGGGACAGGCTGTGTCAGTCATCAGGTGGTGAGAAATTTGGCATCATTCATGTTATATATTCTACTGTCCTTACATGTTATCATCATCATTAATATATTTTTATCTTTTTCTTTGCTGTCCTGGTGAACTGTTTTTATCTCAACCTGTGAGTTTTTCTTTCTCTCTGATTCTTCTCCCCACCCTATCAGGGAGGAGGGAACTGAACGAGGAGCTACATGGTATTCGGTTAAAATCTGGTGTTAAACCACACTTAGCACCACTTACAACTTGTATTGCATACTTATACCACCTTTGCACTCAACAATCAGGTTTACACATCCTCATTAACCACTATCATCTCTTCCTTGACATATAAACTTCCTTATCCCGTGCCACTTTCTCATCCTGTGCCATGAAGTTACTCCCTCATTCCATGCCTTCCCCTCAATGTCCATAACTATAGTCGATGGCTTGGGCCCCTTCTGTCAAGAAGGTCACTCAGGAGAGATGAAGCAGTGTGTTGGACTGTTGGATGCCAAGATCAGCTTGGGCTGGGTCCCTGCCTCCTTCCCCTGCTCTTGTCATGGTGCTGAATAGAGAGTCAGAGAGAGGCCAAGCCCCAAAACAGTGCCAGGTGCTGCTGGATCTCATTGGAGTATGTAAGACGCCCTTCTGTTAAGTCACGCACTAATTCAACAAGATTACTTCCATGTTCATGAGCATCCCAGTAGGTTTTACTCCCCACCCCAAGGGTCAAAGTTTTGTCTCTTTCTTCTGCCCTCAAAAGCGAGTAGGCTGGGAGTGGCAAGAGGCTGGCAGGGGACACTGCCTGGATGGGAGACCCAAATTGGCCAAAGGGATATTCCATACCATGCAATGTTGTGCTCAGCAAGAAAAGCTCAGGACAAGGAGAAGGAGGGGCATGTTTTGCAATAGAAGGAGTGAAAGAAGGTAATTGTCATAACAAAGACAAATCAGCATGCTAAAGCATGCATTTCTCTGTTTGGGCCACTGGATTTTGTTACTCATCTCTTTGTGTTCTTGGCAGCTTTTAGGTCTGTGAAAAGTTCTTTTGATAAATTTCATTAAAGTATTCCCACAGGAATATGAAAGTTTATGTTCTGCCATCAGGATGACAAATGTCTTTTCTTCCTTCTTAACCTTTGAATCAATCTGTGCAGCACAAACTAAGTGTGTTAGCTTCATGCCCCTAAGCACTTCTCATCTTGCTTCTGTTTTGTAGCTGGTGAAAGTCATAGCAGCTACCACACCTAATCTGGAAATCAATTTCAAAAGCTGTTCTGCGTCATCTTTGCAAGAAAAAGTTACATTTCCAACAGATTGAACTCATTGAAATGTGTTTATTAAAAGAAAGATATTTCAGTTTGCTTCAATGAACTAGTTTTCTGGTTCCTAACATTCTTCCTGGGTGACTGCATATGGGGAGCAAGGAGGTTAAGAGGCTTTTGAATCTTTTTGAATCCCCTTAACTTTGATTTTAGACAATTAATATAGAAACAGGAAATTCGCAAAGTAGATGCTTATTTTATTATTCACAGGACAAGTCAGAACAACTGAAGTGGCATGCAGGTCATGATGAGATTTCATCATATCAGACTTGTGATAGCATGCTCTGCTCACTTCTGCAATACTCCTGAATTACTTTCCTTTGGTTTCTGTTCTTTTTCTTCTTCTTTTTTCTACTTTTATTTAACTAAAATCTTGTATTAATCCTTCCTTGCTGGGAGTGGAGACTTGTGTTTTCTTTTTCTGAAGGGATCTGGTTCGAAGACGTGTCCATAGGCCTTCAGCATCCATCCTGCTTTCCTTTCACTTCTGTGCTGCTGTCTTTTAACACGCCCTCACTTCCATCCCACCGTCCCTCCCCAGAGCCCTTACAGGAAAAGATCACACCCGGTGAGGTGTTCTGACAATGAAAACTGAGAGCTTGGGTTCATTTGCTCAAACACCTATGCACAGAGTATAAATATTGGCCAACTGCATAGAAAACAAGATTGCTTAGGGACTTGACTCGCGACCCACAGAGCATCGCTGCTGCTGGCTCCTGGCCTTTCCTTGCCTCCCTGTACAACGTGTCAGGGCAACGATTTCCCGGGGTGGTGTAGACGTGGTGGGACAGCTCACACGACAGCAGTGCTGCAACGGGTGGATGCAGCAAGCTTTTTTAGGAGGGATGGCATCAGGGTGCTGTTGGGGCTGGGGGTCCCTAGGGGCCTGGAGCAGTAGGGGGGTCACCATGGGGTCCCTCTAAACAGGGCTGGGCAGCCAGGGACCCATCCTACCACCTCATTTAGGGAGCGGGACATGACGGGGAGCAGCCAGGGGCAGCCCCAGCCCCAGGCATTGGGCAAGTTCATAGTGACGAGGCAGGTCTGAGGTCAAGCTAGGAAGTGTGTTGTCGTAATAGGAGACACTTTTAATGGGTCAGCTAAGGATCCTGTCATGCTCACAGCTGATTTGCCTTGTAAGCTCCTATTTTTGCAGAGGTGTAGCATCACTGGTGCTCAGGAATAGGCCAGGTGGCTGTCACCAAACCCATGACGATTTGGGGCCTGGTTCACCGTTATCCTTGGGCATTATCTCACACTGAGTAGAAGGCATTAAAATCACTAAATCTGGACTGGTGTAAAACAAAATATATTGTGAACCACTTGATTTAATTAAAAACTAATCTGTCAGTTACATGCGCTGAACTTCACATTTCTAAAAGGAAAGAAAGCTCATCAGTGAAACAGCTATCACTAAAATACCTTTTACGTACACATAGTCACAATATCAAATAGAAATCAATTCTGAATTCACCAAAGTCAGTATTTTTTCCATGAAATAACTAAATTTCCCTGAAATAGTTCAGATTGTGTAATGTTCTATAATCACCATCAGGAAAGAGTAAACAGCAGCCACCGAGTTCTGGTCTGAGGGAGTGAGCTGGTCTCATGGAGGAGAGTCAATTTGCAATGAGGCAAACTTCCCTCCACGTTCTGCAATAGAAGAATGTCACAAACGCAATGAGAACCAAATCTCATCCAGTGCAGATATTTTGGCATTTCATCCTCTCTCGACCTTCATTTTTTATCTCCTGTGGAGTGTCTAATTTCTCCGTTAGGAGAAATTTAATTGCTTTTCATTTAAGAAAGTACACAGATTAAATGTCTGTAACAAAACTAGGGAGAAACAGTTATTGTAAATACCATTTCACTTCTGGTTGTCAGGATTCAGTCTGACAGAGAGCTGTTGGTGCTGTAATTCAGTGAAATATGATTTCCTTGTTACTAAGCATGAGGGGAAGGGTGATAGACAGCTACGGATCTAGGACTTTCTTTCAACTGAAAGCACTTACAAAACATATTAAAATTTCCTACTTGCTTAAATATCAGGATTTTCTTCAGAGTGTCTGTCTTTTCAAAAAAGATTTGAGGACTTCCTTTGGTAAAGTTGCCAACTAATTCATCATAATACTTAGCCCTATGTGTTGTCTAAGCAGTCTCACTATGATTTTTTTGCTGATTACTCCTTAGTTTCTTTCAAGGAAGAAATTCTTCCTGAGCTATAGCCATAGGGTTCTTGTAGTTTTGTCATAACTAATTGTTTTTCATACAACAGCCGTTCATTCAAACTACATTAAAAAAAAAAATATAT
>KL261891.1:4741-23946 GCA_000699545.1 Podiceps cristatus | reverse complement strand
TCCCGTGGGAGGGACCCCACGCTGGAGCATGAGAAGAGTGTGAGGAGCACTCGCCCTGAGGGGGAAGGAGAAAAGCAGAATCAGGGTGTGATGAGCTGACTGCAGCCCCATTCCCTGTCCCCCTGGGCCGCTCGGGGACAGGAGGCAGAGAAAATCAGGAGTGAAGTTGAGCCTGGGAAGAAGGGAGGGGTGAGGGGAAGGTGTTTTTAAGATTTAGTTTTTATTTCTCATTACCTTACTCTGATTTGATTGGCAATAAATTAAACTAATTTCACCAAGTTGAGTCTGATTTGTCCATGATGGCAATCGCTGAGTGATCACTCCCTGTCCTTATCTCGACCCATGAGCCTTTGGTTATATTCTCTCTCCCCTGTCCGGCTGAGGAGGGGAGTGACAGAGCGGCTTTGGTGGGCACCTGGCGCCCAGCCAGGGTCGACCCACCATGCTGTCCCTGGGTCACTCGTTGCTGCTTTCTCCCCCTGGCAGGGAGAGCCGGCGCACAGAGCCCACATGCAAGGCTGGACCTTCTTTCCCCTTTGGTGGAGTATGTTAGCTTTTATAGCCAGTTCTCTTTTAATCACTTTCAGTCAATCCAGGCAGATTTAATATTTCCCCTGGAAGTTTACTGTATTATGTCCTTATCCAGAAGACAGTGTGTGGATATTTTTCTTAATCAAAGCAACCTTTTTGCTTTGCATTTAGATATGCAAATGTTTCTTAACAAGATAAGATACCATCACTTGTATTTGCTTGGTTAACTCACAATTAATTGTCCCAAAATTCCATTTTCCCCATTGAACTGTGTATTTTCTTCTAAACTGCACGTTAACAAATGTACATGACAAATCTAAAAGATATATGGATGTAGATTATTATTGAGTCTATTTAACAGATATGTAAATGTTCGTCATTTGTGCTATTACCTAGATCTAGTCTAGATACACAGTAACACATAGTTCAATAGCACATGAAAAAATGCTCCCGTGTTCTAGTATTAGCATAATGGGGAGTTTCTCAGTCCCCAGAAGGATGTATAAAAAAATAGGATGATTTCAAAATTACCCTATTTTAAATTTTTTTTCCTTTAGAAAAAAGTTTCGAAATACTCTCAGAACCTGTGAATATATGTATCTCCATGAGAAACAGTTTCATATATATATATATATTTTATTATTTCTGGGCATTTTTTGAAAAATAATTATTCATCTTGGTTTGTTCTTTTTTAAGTTTCAGGTTTTGAGTTTTCCTACTTCTCTTTTACTTTCTGTCACTTGTGTAAAAACGTGTTTTATTTATCATATACAAGATCCTAAATATTTTAAATTGGGATATTTTTTCTTATTTTTTTGCCTTTTCCTGCTTTACCATTTCAAAATTTACTCATAGCACAGTAAGTGGCAGCTAGACAAAATTGAAGGAAAAATTGATAAAACTCTGCTAAAATATTTGAAATAAAAATTAAAGTGGTAAATATTGCAACTGCAAGACTATATTTATGTTACTGCAGTCACAGAGTTGAAGAAGATATGCAAGTTGTGCTTTTAAGTGTTTTGCTGCTTCTGTTAATAGATTTTATTTCTGCGGACATCTGATTCTAAACTTCAGCACAGATTTGCCAAAAAATTTGAAATCCTAATAATGGTTTTCCATTAAAAGATTAGCTTTTTCTGTTAAAATTGTTACATCATTATCTGAAAATAATTTTTATGTATAAATTACCTACATTATTTACTACTACTGTCTTTAGAAAACTGACTTTTTGGCTCATCGTTTTAATTTTACTGAAGAAAAACAGGATAAACTGATTTTAAAATATTTCATAGCAATGAGCATGTCTGCTATTATTTGTTACATATACTGCTCAAACTCAGCTATGGGGTTTTGGCATGTTTTTAATCTGTATCTACTATTAAGTCCCTTCTCACCAAATGCTATATAAGAATACAAGTGACAGAAGATACTTAATAGGAAAGTTGTGTGGTAATTTTCCATAGGGAAAGCTGTGCCAATGATTAACTCCTGCGTAATATTTACAGTTAAAGTATTCTAGCAGAATTTTTATGTCAATATGTAACTTTATCTGCAGATTGGGTTTTTTCTCCTCCTCTTTGAACCGTAGTGATTGTTGCAGGTTGTTGATCACCTTTGCTTGCACATCTATCCATTCTTGTTTGCTTATTATAAGTTCATCCCCTCTCATTTAGTTCTTTACAAATTGGTCTTAAAATTGAATGCCACTTTTCAACAGTAGTACTGGCTTCTGTCACAGCTAGTTCCACTGATAATAGATGTACGTATTTTTTGAGTGGATCCCTACAATTCCTTTGAAATTCTACTTTGTTTATCATGTCACAACTCTAATTTTCCTAATTGTGCAAATTTGTACATTCATATTTCATCCTCAGGTATTGTTGCTGAGTTTTAATTCACCATGTTTACAAGCTAGTGAGGTCGTACTTCCTTCATGTTTCTGCCAACTCTCCTATATAATTTTTCTATGTTAGTCATAGCTTCCAATTTCTCCTTGTTTGTCCTTCATGCTTCTTGTGTTAGCATGCAGGTATTTTATTATATTTGATCTATGCTTGAAAGCTCTCTGGGACTGATGTACCAGCATCCCTGTGAAATATTTGAAGGTTCTTCTTACTTGTCTACTATTAAAGAGCCTTTATCCTCTTTATCATACTGAAGAATAATATTTACTTAATAAGTGTAATTGATCTAGCTACTAATTTAGTGACCCAAAACAACTGATTGATCTGAACATATTCAGATCAATTGTCAGCCCTCGTCACTGCTTAGAGACAGAAAAACACAAATGTATATCGCACTTTACAAAAAGGGAGGGGGGAAGAGGGAGAGAAGAGTAAGAGAGATTGAGAGGTATTTAGGAAGCAGGCCACTGCCCTAGCATTAGTCCTTATTCCCTAAAGAGTTATAATTTGTGCAATGCTCCAATCTAGCCTGAAATTGCATAAAAGAAAGTAGAGGGATCTTAACTTATCTCAGTTATCTCTATACCAAGAAAACCCTCCCAAAATAAAGACAGAGAGAGTTTCTGAATGCAGTGTCTGAATGCGAGGCTGCAAGTACCACTTATGGAACACCAGCTGGCAGGGCCAGGCTTCCCACCGCCCCCTTCCAGCTGGGCTGGGGCTGTAGCTGCCCGCCCCTGTGGTTCTGGGAGGGGGTCGGCCCCTGCCGTCCTCATCTCCCAGCTGCAGGGAGGGCTCCGCACCTGATGTGAGCAAAATGGGCATTGGACGGCAGCAGGGAAAATTTTGCGAAGTGTGAAAAGAAATATTCTATTATCAAGTGTCTTCAAAAAGTAGAAGTCTCAGTTTGGATTGCGATATTAAGGGGAAAAGCTCTGTAATGACCTAATTAGTTTTCCAATAAAAATTACTTGTTAATGAAATAACAATGAAATAACTTGTTAATGAAATAAATTCACCAATGGACCATGTGTAAACTAATAATATACAGCAATGTGAACAAAATGTTTGGGACCTTTATCATCTGAAGCCTATGAGCAGATGTTTCAAAAGCAGAAGCCTCCTTCTATCAGCTAAATGTGTGCAGACTTTGCGGTTATAGGTACAGAACCTTTGTTGTAGGAATGACAGCTATCATTCACTAAGACTGTAATCTTGCAAATGCAGCCGTGTGGCAAGTCCCCATTGAAGTCAGGCATCTGCTCATCCCAAGCTAGTAAGAGAGTAGATCAGGAACTTCAGATTTTTCTGTTTTGTCTTAGGGGAAAAAGGGAAAATAATTAAAATTATTGTTCTAGAGAACTCAAATCAGACTGGCTCATAAAATGAGCGTCAGGGCATTTATTAAAATTATCAGGCAAACAGTTTTAAATTAATAAAATGAAATGGTTTTTAATGCAATGAATAATTAGACTGTGAAATTTACTGTTAAATGATATTATTGATGCAAATATCTGAGCAAGAATATGAAAAGTTTTATAGACTGCAAATGAATGAGAACTGCATAGGCAATAAAAAAAGAATATATAAAAAAATATTGTTATTGGCTGCCATAGTACATATGAGAATGCAATGGTCATCAGCTACAGTCAAGAAGAAAGGGAGATGAACCTCCGTGTATCTCTTTATTTTCCTTTGTCACTAAACATCAGGCAGGATTTATGTGCTATTGAGCATCTATTTTCTCTGCCTTGGTGCGTATTTTTAGATAATAAGTTTTGATTTACAATACCCTTGAAATTCTTATGTTGTAACTCAGCAAAATTTAAAACTCTCATATGAAAATTTGAAATGCTAAAATGCTACTCTGAAAACTCTAAACATTCATATTAAAATATTGCCCTAGACAGGAGAGTATGTGTGATCAGTTGGACAAGAAGAGCCCAAAAACCAGAGAAAAGTAGGAATATGCAAGTACTGTGATGTTCATATCAGATTGCCAGATGCTCAAAAAAAAGAAGGAAACAAGAAAAGCCATCAAACCATATAATCCATAGAAGCTTTCCAAAACAATTTTACTGAGGTTCAAGAACAGAGGTTTGCAGTCCAGTCTATAAATCATTTTGATGCAATCTAAAAGACCAACAAAGTGATAAAGTTAAAATGAAGTATTTTTATTTCTCAAAGTAAACTTTATCACAGTGAAATATTAAATTGCTTTGATGTTGTCAACAATACTCTTTATGAATTTCCTGCTTTTGCATACTAATTATCTGATAAGCCCTACCATTATCCCAGGAATTTTTTTCTGTCTGACTCTGTGGCACATAGACTACTAAAAGATAAGAGTCATGTGTTTTTGCAGAGAAGGAACTAAAGAGAGTTTTAGTTCGAGATATTTCAGTTGGAAATATACCTCTTCTTTGCCTTACAGTACTTAGATTAATGTCTTTCACTAGGCTTGTTTAGTCTCACAATAATTTTTAAGGGGAGAGGAAGAGCTAGAAAGTACCACGTGAGCGACTAGCTTGAGGTAATAACTAGGAGGGTGATGAAGCAACAAAACAATAAAACCAGACATGTTTCTTAATCTATTGGAAAAAAAATAGCACATCCTAGTGCTATGGGAATATTTTAGTAAGTCTCTCATATCCAGTTTATATGCGGAAGGGTTTATTAATGAATTCCTGTCTGGAAACTGAATGATATAGTGAAAATTATTATAAGAAACTGCAGTTTATTTCCCAAGCTTTACCACAAATATGTATATGGTTCTCATCCTCAGTTAGGGTCAATTTGTGTTACTGAATAGCATTGCCTCCTGCTGCAAGTCTGTTCAAAATGAAGCATTAAACTACATAGTATAAATTTCGCTAATGAATCAAGCAGGAAGAGTAGACTTTCTTCTCTGATGTCAGGGGAGTTCATATCTGTGAAACACACCCACACACACCCCCACTCAGTAAACACTAGCAAACATTGGTCCAGTCTAATTTTTTTTTTGTCCCTGTTGATTCATGGATCTGGTTACGGGTAGGAGATGGACCCAGCTGGGAGCCCTGCTGTGAGTAATGCTATCCCTGTATAAGGGGCAGATGGCACAACACTCATTGTCTTGATAGATTTATTAATTCTGCCTCTGGAAGAGGTGGCTTGCGACATTCCTTTCCCATACTTGAGGATAAAAAGAAATCTGCATGACTGGGAGTTGAGGCACTGTGCCAACTGAATCTGAAAATTAAAGAATCAGCTACTTATTTGGACAGAAGCAAGAATTACTGGCATTATAGCACAGACCTTTCTTTATTTTCTTTTTTTTTTTTTAACCTGGAATTCTGATAGTTAGCACTAGTATTTTTTTTTTTAATTATTCTGCCATCTATGAGGGTAATGGATAGTCTTTTTAATAGAGAAGTTAAATATTCTGCACCCTCTGGAAAGTGTTGTGATAATTAGATCTGTATTAATCTTTCCATTTATTTGTTTGGCTGCTGAACTGGAAAAAAAAATGTTTGGGATCAAACCAATTAAAAATTGGAATGGTTTCAGTAGATAAGCTAAGCAATTCCCTTTTTTTCATTATAATGACACTATATTTTGTGTTATAAGCATGTATCCTGTGCATCCCTTTCTTAGGAAGTAGAAAGTGTAGGCTGATTTCCTCAAGTAGGGACCTAAAGAAGGCTACATGTTGTAATATTTAGCAGATTGACAGAAGAGGCATATCTCAGCCTTTTCTCTCTCTATCAGCTTCCCATTTCTTTTCTTTCTCAGATAAACTATTTGACCTTTTTCTGAAATTGCTAATAGATTTAGAATAACCCAAACTTCATTTTCCACCAAATTTACTATTTTTAGCACAATAGAATAAATATATCTACTGTTAGTGACAAGGACAAGGAAAACAGGAGTGACACCAGGGCTAACAGAAACACTGAATGGGACCATGGTCAAGGCTTGTACTAGACAAATTAAAATGATCGCTCAGTTCTCCTGGTGTTATCTGAAACTGCATTCTCAAAGCTGGCATAGCTTCTCTTCTGCCTGATATAGTTACCGAGAAAAAGTATGATAGTCACACATATCTTAGATGGGTTTTGTCTGTCAGAAGTGTTCTTGGTCTTGTTAGGGATGATTTTCATTGGGGATAAACAATCTTGCAAGATGTACATTTTATTAATATCTCCTGTTGCTTTGTGATTTTTATCTCTCCTCCCAATATTGTTCCCCTTTTGCTTAGACCCATGACACATTAACTCCTTAGCAGCCATAAGTAACCACCAACAAGGTCAACAGATATTTAAGTAGGTGCAGTTTTTTGCAGCAGCTGGTGAAATTAAGGAAAGTTCTAGGGAATCAAGAAACTTCTGTGATTATTACCTCCACAGGATGAGAATTTATAGCAAATTGTCTAGTGCAGATGGTCTTCATCACTAATGATAACGTTGGAGTCTGTTCTTTTGGCTGGGGTAGAAGCAAAGGTGGGCTTCTCAAAACAGCAGGAGGTAATTGTACACACCCATGTAGGCCACAGATGGGCCACTGGGAAATCAATGAAAACTAATTAGTTGGATTTCCCTGGCTGGTGTCTGGATGGCTGACTTTTTTTTTCCCCCCCCACTGTTAATATTGCTCTGAAAGCAGCAGAATTGCCCAACCTGTAAAGATCTGGCTTGACTCACAAACTGTAGGAAAGCAGGTCACAAGTGCTACAATATCCTTTTTTTCTTTTTTTTTTTTTTTAATTAAATTGTAACACAATATTTCAAGGCATATACATTTCTTTTTGTAAGGGTATGAATGCAAATGCAGTGCCCTATCTTCAGGTGACATAAATCATTTCAAGGGGAACAGGGATACTCGGCTGAGTACCTTTGCCATGTCTTTGTCTCTGATGAAATATCTACTGTTGAGGATTTAAGAAAATATTTGTGTCACTTTATTTTTTTTTTTTTTAAAATAAAGGCATTGTTGTCTCTTAAACTCTCATAGCAATAAATTTTCAAGACTATTGAAGTGGTTGTCCAAAAATAACTCTGAGGTACATTTTACTGAACATATTGCTACCATTTATCAAGTATTCTTGTCTAATAATTGCTTCATTTGAATTCTTTCTGCCTTCATGCAAATAATAGATCATCTTGCAAGCCCTGGCTGGAAATCTGTAACACGGGAGAGAAGGAAGAGATGTCATTTTTACTCTGTCTATGCCCATATTATGTAAATTATTCATTTTCATCTCAGTTTGGATTATAAAGAGGGAAAGGATTATGTGTGGAAAAATCCAGGCTTCATTACTGGCATTTCCACTGGCAAAGCCACTGCAGAAAGTACCATAATCTTCTAAGACATATAAAATAAGTATTTAATAATTTATTTCATATATTATTTCCTTTTCCATCCCACAAATTATATTTGTTTATACATGAATAACTTCTAACATGTCTTATACCTGTGCTTAGTTTCAGCAGGTGAAACCCTTCCAGATTTTAAAACACAATGTGTATCTTTGTCTAATGCGTAACCCACCATCTGTTTCGGCCAGAGCTCTACCTGACAGAAATCAGAAACAGAAAATCCACCTCACTCATTTCATAAAGCCAAACTCATGTATGCAAGTTTATGATGAGTATAATGGCAACATTCCAATAATCAGATGATAACATTAAGAAACATTTTCCCTCTCCTGCCTATACTACACCTTAAATTGTTACAACTTTTAGAGGCATTAGTCTTGTTTGAAGCTTTTAAGTGAGGCTGGGTTTTGGACAGCAGCAACACAAGCTTTCAGCAGAAATATGGAAAATGTCAGCTGATATCCTGCATTGGTATTGCTTTCCTAGCCTTTATTTTTTCTTAAAGGATTTATTTTCTTTTAAACATGGTAGAGCTTAATTTCTTGATCAAGATGGTTGCTCAGTTTAGTTACCCGAAATTCCTGCTCAGAGAACTTTTTAGTATTAACTATTCTGTTAATTAAACATTAATGTCTTCTCTCTGAAGACATCACCATACAGCTTGCCATACCCAGACTGGTTCAGAGGAGGAGATACGTCTTCTGTTAGTTAAGTGCCCAATGAGAGGCTGCAGCATACCATCATAGTATGTGGTACATGGATCTCGCCTAGAAAGCAAATCAAACGGAAATAATGAAAGCACTCTGTACATCTTTATACCCTTAAAATGACGTAGGGATAGGAGAAGAGTTTCTTGAAACTAAAACTCTTCTTTATGTCCTTTATGGTGAAGTCTTCCAACGATTCAGCTACATTTTGTTCCTAATGTGTCTCTGCATCTTCAAGGATCTCTGATCTAACGTGTTAGTTCTGCTAGCCTCACTAAGCACCAGCCACTGCTCTTAAAAAATGCTGCATATAATCAGATCTTTGGGGAATGTTTCTTCTACAAGTGGATTTCCCAGTTCAGTATATTCTAATTAACCAGCACGCCCTAATCATAGAGAACTCGACCCTGTTAAAATTAGTTCCATTCACCAGATTCCATTAAGTCAACCTTTTTTTTTAAGTTAAAACCACAAACATGATATCTGAATCAATTACATTTTATTTTAATAGTGAAAGTAAGTTTTTCCTCCTGAGATATTGGATCTTGAATTTGGACTCTTAGCACAAGCCCTGAGTACTTTATATATTAATTGGACTGTCTGGCATGGCATTTTCTTTCTTGACAGATTCTTTTAACAATAGTATTTGTTGTTAAATGATTTGTTTGATTTTTCTTCCCTTCCAGGACTATTCTTTTAACCTTTCTCTTATTTTTCCACATGCATGGGCTTAAAATGCTGAACTTTCAATTATAAATGGCAGCAACAAGACTTGTATGTGGCATATGTTCTGCTTATTTCAATAAATTCATGTCATCTTGTAAATTTTAATTTTTCAAACACTTCCTACATAGTATGTTTAGCCATGATGGTTTTTAGTGACTTATTTTAAGCAGACAGGTCGATCTATTTAATTTAATCTTGATTCACTTGTCTAGTGGAACACGATTCTACTAAGTAAAATATTCATCTTGATTGCCAAGACCTGTTCTATAGCAACCTTTTTTATCTCCAATTCCATTAAAAGGGTCAAAGCAATTGTTCTTAAATTATATCTTCACACTATAATGAGAAATGTTTCTTTCTTGCAGTTCTCTCTTCTTTCATCTTTTATAAACAATAGGTTTGTCCTTCCATTTTCTAGGCCACACAAAAAAGTTTATCTACTTTCTGTAAAATAAAGATTTAACAGCCTAATAAATACTTTCAAGAAAGATGCATTGTGTTAATCCGGAAAACCCTAATGACAGAAGATATATAGCTATAGATTTTTTATTCAGTCATCCTTTACTAATTGGGTTGAACTCCTTTTTCTCCATAATTTGTCACGTGAACATCCTTCTTTTCCAAGGAAATCAGATAACTGTTGAATACTGTAATCAATGGATGCTTGATCAATACATTCTTACTTTGATGCACAGAGTTAGTACAGCCTATCATCAGAATGCTCAGTCGACATTTCTAAGGAAATATTAGATCTAGATTACATCTTCTGAGAACTAAAAGATGCTTCTTTGTCTGAATGACATTTTTAAAATAAGAGGAAAATGTATTTAGAGTTTGGAACATATAACAGAGATACTTCACTAAACTCTCGGTGTACTTAAGTTGAACTCTATTCTTCTAAAAATATGTCTTTAAAGTGATACAGACTGGTGACTAGTACAAAATGGTTCCTTAATTGTATGATAAATGTATAGGAGTTCTGTAGCTGACTGCATGTGTGTGCTGGAGGAGGGCAGACTGTTAGTTATGTAGTATATTAAGTAGAAAGTTTTTCTCAACACCTCTGATTTACAAAGTTTATTTTAAAAAGTCTTAGAAATAGCACTACTGACCCACTTAAATGTGTTCCATTTCTATACAACTGCAATGAGGTGGGGGGCAAGGGGGAAATCAAACAACAAAATGAAATAGGATTTTTTTGACAACAGACAAACAAACCACCTCTCCATTAGAAATGGTGACCAATCCAATATCATGCTTCCAGTTCTTACTACAGGGAAGTGTCTGGCAGAAGTTCTATGGCAAACTTCAGTAACTTGGTCTCTTTGTTTGAAAGCAGAGATTCTAGATAATACATGAGGAATACACAAGAGAGGAACTGATGCTCAAGCTATCCCAAATTTCTTGTGCAACTTGTATGAAGTTTTGCTCCCAAATCATCCAGAAAATAGAAATGTACTAACTGGCAGAGGTAGGAATTACATAATAATTGAATCTACGTTACGCAGAGCAAGCCCAATGAAAAAACATTATTATGTACAACACAGCATGCAATTACCCAGCACACAGACCATGACCAAACATGCCTTTGAAGTGGAGCACCAGATGTATCAGCTGTAATTTGCCAACATCAGAGCACAACGCCAGCCCTCACAATACAGCACACTTTGTTACGTTCAGATTGTGTTTGATCTCTGTTTTAGTGTAGGGCAGCTCTAGAAAGAGGAATTGTTTTGTGAAAACAAAAGTGGGATGTTTTTCCAATTATGTTCTTGAAAGAAGAAAAGGAAGTAGCAATGCAACAGGGAATATAGGATTTATTTCCTTTTAATTTGTGAATACAGTTTACAATACATTGGGAAGCTCTGAATGCTAACTCTTTCAAAATTGTTGCAGCCTTTGGCCAGATGTCTGTTACTGCAAGATAAATCTAGGGCCTTTTTTTCTGAAAAATTGAAGCTTTTAGCAAATTATGAAGACCTGAATACTCAGACTGACAAGACAAATTTGAGGGTCCTTCCACCTTCTTTCTTATTTGTCCAAACAAAACGAATGAAAGGTGCTCACTGGTGCTAAAAATGTAACTAACTTATGCAAAAAAATTAAAATATATAAAAAATTACAGAGCTCAGAAGGTCTACTGACTTGAAGAAATGTTTTCATTTTGTGCATTACTACTCACATAGCCAAACATTTTCCAAAACAACCACTTTCATGAGTCAAGAACACTGCATATTTTTATCACATTCTCTGCTGCCTGTTTTTCTCTAGTTATGAATCTGTTAAGTATGTTTATAATAGCTTAGCTGAAGAAATATCCCTTCCATACAATGTGTAGGATGCATAATAAAACAATGGTTATTTCAGTCCAAGAAAGCAGCCAGACTTCTCCATTCTGTGGAGATGGGCACTGCAATCTAACATGATGTTAAGCTAATGATGGGTAAGATAAGCATTCTCATGGTAGGATTTGAAAATACTGCCAAGTTCTTAATGCTCAGAAAATGCCTGAAAACTTGCATCTGCTCTCTTGGGAAGCTGCTATAGCAGTGAATTCTATCCACAGAATATTTAACGTTTTTCATTGCTCTTTGATGGCATATGTTCCCTGAGGTAGCTTACATAAGGTATCGTATTTCTAACTGGAAGCCAAATTAAAACCCGACATACAGTAATTTCTCTTTGCTGATGTTTTCAGTAATTCATCATGGATGGCATATTAACTTACTCTGCATATATCTTTGGGCAACTAAATGAAGAGCACTTCTTTGCTGAGAGTCAATACTTTTGTCAAGCCTAAGGGTTTTTTTATTCTAAATAATGCAGGTTTCTGACCTGAAAATTTGCATTTTATATAAAAAGACCAAAAAAATGGGGAGAAGGCTGCCATATACCAGCTGAATGAACAGATGGGTAGGAGGCAATTTTTAGAGTCATCATCTGGCTTTGTAGAAAGTGGAAGGGAAAGTTTCTGGTTTCTCCGAAAAACACTTTACACTAGTTCTGAAGTTTCCTAAGATGAAAAGCTTCAAGCTCTGGATGGATCCTGGCTACTTTGGCTCTTCACTGTTCTTGTTCTATTCGATGTAATAGAAGAAAACACTGAAAAATTTTATTTATTTATTTATTGCTGTGCTTAGGAAGAGCAGCTCTTGATATCTTGATGTTAGATTGCATCTAACCTTTTTAGGCTAACACATGATATTAATACTTTTTTTCCTCCCATTGTGCATTCTAGATTACGATATCTAGATGAAGAAATACAGGGGATTTGTATTTGTTCAGTACAAATACAAACCAAATGAAGCAACAAATATGACACTGTCAGACAGGAGTGCTTGTGCAAGCCAATGGTTTTGAAAGAGTTTGGTACTGTATTAATTGGAAAATATTGGGGGAAAGGCTTAGGTGTTTGGGTTTGGGATTTTTTACCTGCTATTAACCCACAGGAACATGTAGCATTGTAGTCACAATCAGCAAAAAAAATTTGATTTAACAAATTGAGATCCTCCATCTAACTTATACCACCTGGATGAGTTCAGGACAAATAAAATGTTTTTCTAAATTATTACTTCAAATTGCCTTATTTCTTTGATCTGTATATCTACATTTTTTTCTAAAGAATGTTTGTGAGATACCATCAGCAGGATTGCTGATTCTTTTTAGCCAAAGACAAGACAGAGACCACTTCCCCTGAGTGGATATGTGTCATGTTATGCATAGCTCACAGCAAAGTATCTCACAAATATCTTGACATGTGTTTGGCCAGCCATTTGTACCACTACTTTGCAGTCCAAAGTATTCCAGCTAGTTTCCGCTCGCACACTGATGGTGTATGCTAACCATAAGAGTTAATGTGGTACTTTGGCAGATGCCACACTGGCTCTGCTTCACTCTTTGTTCTCTATGTCTATATTTTGTCTCTGCTTTCTAGGCCAACTCAAAGCCTAAATTGTATTTGCCAAACTTTAGGTGATTTCATTTATGTTATTGTTCATAGATTTGATTAATTCAGCTTTTGGCACATGAAAGCTTCATCCAATGTTGGAGCCCCTTTTGGTGGCTTGGTTTATTCTCATTTTAGATTCTGTTGTCTTTACTTAAATGATTGTAATATGGCTAAGGGTAACAATTACTATACCTGGTTTGTATTTAACACTAGCCTTGTTTTCAGAATGGCTTGTACAGCGATGGTGCTCTTCTTTCAAATCGATTAGGTCGACATAATGTTATATAGCAACCAGGTGGCATCAGCTTGCATCTCCCGAGCATTGCCTAACAGACCTTTGAGTCTTCAAGGTGGGAGAATCCAAATGCCATTTCAGCATCTAGCCTGTTCTGAAATAACCTTCCATGGACCATTCCCTGAGATGGTGCATCAGATCTTTTTTTCATTAGGGAATGCTAGAAGCAGATCCGATTGATATTCTCATGAACAGAAACATAGGACTCCTTCATTTCCGACCTCTGAAAATGAAGCTCTGACAAGCATAACCTAATCTAAGCCAAGGAAAAAGGAAAAAACATGCATGGAAAAAATTACTTCGATCAAAGCTGGGAAAAATTAGAGCGCTATGACCAATTGTCTAACCTACTACAGAAAGAGGTACATAACCTTGTGAAACAGTAAGCATGGTCAAATGACCATTTAAAACGTGATCAATTAATTTGTCTCATGTTGGATGAAGGAACTGTGTTGATAGGAAGTTTGGAGTTTTGATTGGTTTTATTTCTGATTTACTTCCTTGAAAACTGATTAGACAGAAAGATCAATTTTCACAAGAGGTGAAAACTGAACAGTATATTTGTGAAAGTATGAAATGTTCCCTTCCATACCTCCTAGTCAAAAAAAAATCTCTTGACCGGGTCAAACGTGCTGCTACAGAACCATGGCTTTACCCACCAAGAGTTTTGTCATGAAGATGTAGTCATATGTTCATCTAATTTGGCCCTTTTCTTACAGATAGTTCCTTGCACCTTAGCTTGGAAAATGCATTAATCAGTGAAATAATATTTATGGTAATAGATGCATAAGGTATATATACACATACCACATATAGGTATGTATGGGACAGGTTGGTTATGCTTGTAAACTGTAATTTCAACTTTCTTACACAAAAGGTCATTCTTACAGATAAATACATATCTCTCTATGGCTAAAGTAGAGAATAGAATCATACTTTTCTTTTCTTTGCACTTTTGCTACCCCTGTTACTTTTTAAGAAAATATACACATCAATATAAAAAGACAATTTAAAATATGTAACACAACTTCTTAAAAAACATGATATATTTATTCTGGATAAATATTTATCTGTACATTTTTATATTAGTAGTTATACAAAATGTTGGGAAACATTTTAATAACTTTTTTATGGAAGTTCACCTTTTATTTTCCTTTTTTTCTACTTCTTCATTTTTGGTTGTTGTTGTTTCTTCTCTGCTAAATGTCCCAGTCCTAGAATTACCTCATATAATACAGAATTTGTTTATATTTCATTGTTCTTAATTACATATAATTTGAAACAATATGCACTATTACTGAAGTTTAGTATTAAATAAGCCTATAAATGGGGTTTAAAAGGTTGCAGAAGAGTTAAACTTAATGTTGTTTTTTTTAATCTACACATTGTATCTGCCTCATTGACTTCTCAGTGTGTCTGCTAATGAACTACATGGTGTTCTAACAGACCCTGAGGCAGAAGCTGGGAGGAATAACAATCTTATGAATAAATGTTATTAAAATCTTTACATGACATGCTATCCTGCCATTATGTTAATCTGTTTGGGGATATAGTAAAGATGTGGTGGCAAGGGAACTAAGTGCCTCAGCAAATGTTGTAAAAAATGAAATTTGAACTAGAGTGCTGTTGTCAGAAAATTGATTTGTTACCATTCATCCTAAAAAATTGATCTGCCATTTATATTAGAAAAGTAAAAAAAGAAAAAAAGAAAAAAATATCTGGATACATGCATGTTTTATTACTTCGTTGTTTCAGTATCTCAATTATTCTTTAGAACATAAAATACATTTTAAAATAAGACTGAAGTCTGAAAGCATTATGATGCTAAAAAGCCATTTTCTCATTATTGCTACTATGCCAAAAAGCTCTATTCAGTGCGTGTGGTATTAGCTGGAGTTTTCTGTGATTTCATTGCCACTTTAGCTATAAGATACATGCCTAGCACTAAATCTCATGTTTTGTCTGACTCGCACCTCAGGGTCCTCGACCTGGGTACAGGCGACGTGCCTCAAACCCACCGGCCGCCACGTGCGGGGTCTGACGAGGCCGGAGCGCTGTGGGGCAGCTCTGGCTCTGTGCTGGAGCTGGCAGTGGGTACAAATGCTGACAGCCACAGGCGTCACGTGTTGCAGCTTCCACCCTGTCAGGGAGCCCACCCTGGGACAGGCTGTTCTCCTGCTGTGGGACTGACTCCAAACCACAGCTTGGTCAGAGTGACCATGCACAGGTAGGTCTCTCAGCATCTTGAAAGCACACTCACGCTCTGCCACATCCTTCCAGGGGATCTCTATTTAGGCAAGTGTTTCTGGTTTATAAAAAATGGATGGTAAAAGGGGAGGATAGCTGGAGTGTTTGAATCTGTTTGCTGAGTGAAGTATGGGCAAACATCTTGTAGTTTTCCCTGTAAAATTTCAGTCTCGGTGAAGGCCACTGTCGAACAGATGATACAGGGAATCACAGTAATCAGAAAAAAACTTCACTGGCTGTTTGCAGTGAAATTTATGTCATTTTCTGAAATGGGATTTAGCTCTTTAGCTCTGCAAGGAATCTGTTTTCATATCTTTATAGTCCGTGCAGAAAAACAGGCATTTCTAAGGCATGGGGTTATTTTAGTATTTGCTCTTGGGTTAGATAAATCATGACATATAAATGTTTATTGGTTCTGATTGATTCAGTCAGGAGATGGCAACTGGAGCATGATTCAGTTATTTAAATATAAGTGCTTAGTGCATCTTGAGATGTTATTCTTCTGTAACAAGCAGAAAGATACAACATTGGATTTGTTTTACAAGGTGCATTTCCTTATAAAAGGAAATTCACCCTTATATACAGGATGCAGGATGAATGTCAAAGCAGATTCCCCACAGTGTCCGAGATGTTCTTAAACACCTATGTTTCAGCAGCTGAAACACATTTCCTGATTTGTTTGTAGATGACTCTAATGTCATTGCTTACATTGGGACAGTCCTATTTCTGACACTAAAGTGAAAGGTCGTGAGTCGTGAATCCCTTTCTTTTTCCTCAGCCTTTTAAAATCTAGTAAGACACAGTTAGTGCTACAGCTAGGTAGGCAGACTTTGCCATTATTTTTTGTACTGAAGTAGATTATCACCATATGTGAAGAATTCCTGGGGTCTTTTACACACAAGGTTGCCACCCTTTCATATATGGCCCAGATCTATAATGATGTATCTCTTTCTGCTTAGCAACTTGCTTAAAACACTCTGAATGACCTACATTTACATGTGTTTACAATTCTGCTTTAAAAAGGTCTAAACAGCTTTGGTTTTACTAATTTATGTTTTGACTGCAGTTTCTAGTTACCAAGAGCAACTGGAACTGTAAGTGTGCTGTCAAACTCATACATTTCTTTCAGCACATATAGGATTTGGCCACTGCATTAGGTTGTTATAACAACTTACATTTGAATCTAGTTTTATTGCTTGTGCATTTTCCCCAAGAGGCAAATCAGAGTTTGACTCTAAATATTTACCAAAGGCTCTAGGCAGGTTTTGTAGCTCTATCAATAGATAAGTTTCTTTTTTAATTCAATTCTGTTGATTATAGTATTCTGTATAAATCATGTCAGATAATCAAGACAGTTTTAATCTCCAAAAGAGAATAAATATCAATATACTGACATATTTTTGGTATAGTCATAGTTGACTGAATTGAATCTTAATCTACAGTGTTTAAGTATTAGGTAATGCATATGTTTCAAAATTAATGTGATACTTAACATGTAACAGATTAGATATGCTTCTAATATTTTAAGGAAATAACTCAGACATAAGTTATTGAAAATTGCTTAGCAAAACTTTGTAAAAAAAAAAAAAAAATTAAACTCATCTGTTTGCAAGGGTTTTTGCCAATCCAAATGTTTCTTGATGATGATAATTTTACATGGATCCTGTACAGAACAACTACTGTCACAGCAGGGCAGCTGAGTTTACTGGCATTTAAGAAAAGAAATTATGCAACCATAACTCCAAAGTAAAGTGTAGAATAATATGGTTCTGTTACCAAAGTCCTGTCACTGACACCGTCATCGGGTAAGAATGAAGTACAACTAGTGGCCCATTGGTGTAGTTGAAAGGTATCATTAGCAAATTACCTATCAGCTTGTATTATGAAAGATTCCTGTAACCTTTTCTTGGGCAAAATCATTCTTTCGGTGACATCTTCATTATTTGCAGCCTCTGTTGACATTCACAGGCCGCCCGCCTCTCGCCGCAGACGTGCTGCCTTGCCCCCCCGCCCCACCGCACTCAGCTGCTGCTGACAGACGCTCCCCTAAATGCTGCTTCTCCTTTTGCACCCTTTTCTTCTCTGAGGAAACCGTGGCACCCTGCCTGAACAGCAGCTAAGGCGCGGGGACCAGACTGACACCGCCAGGAAAAAGGTGGCTCTGCTGGGTGCCGGGGGAAGACGAGCAGACTTTTGCCTCTTTATAATGATGCATAATGGCATGGGGCAAGACTTGGAGGGTGGAAGAGGAAGGCACTTTTACCACATTATCACTTTCTACCTCCAGCCACACTTTTGGACCTTCCTGCCTCCTTTGTCAGCATCCTGGGGGCACTGATAGCCCTGTCTACCTCTGCCCCTCCACCCCAGAGCTCCCACCACCCAGCCCACAGCCCAGGACCCCTCTGTATTCCCCCACAGCCATCAGCCCCAGCCCCCGTGACACCAGAGCAGGGCCAGCCTCCAGCTCCTCACAGCTCGGCCCTGCTTGATGATGGGCCCCAGTGAGCTGAGCCCACACACAGACCCGCATCCTGGCCTGCTTCCAGACGCCGGGGGCTGGGGCTGCCCCGGTGCCCCCCAGCTGCCCTGCTCCTGGCTGGGGCACTGGGACAGGCCCTGGCTGCCACGCCCTGCCCTGTGTCCCCATGAAGGCCTTCACAGCACAATGACAGCCTTTCCTTCATTCCCCAGGACAACAAACCTGATGATACGTTATCAATTAGACTTGTAAGTCAAATTACAGAACTCCAAGTGAAAGACCATTATTTCATTTACAAAGCCTAGTATGAAGAATTTTTTTAAAGTTGCATTTCCTGTCTAATCATTTAATTACAGAATCAGACAAATATTAGTATTTCTGCCAAATTTATGACTTACTTGGTGGACACGTCAGCTGTGCAACAGGCCCAGCTGGAGTTTGTATAGAGGCTCAAAAGCGGCAGCTGAGGACGAGGAGCTCCTGCACATGGTTCTCCCATCCACAAATATGTTCCCCCTGGACATGAGGAGGAAGGACCGGCGGTGGAAACAACACCTCATTAGGAACCGTGCTTGAAACAGCACATGTCTTTCTTCCCAAGGACTACTCTGCCACAAGAAAAATATTGCTAGGAGCGAGGTCATGGCCATGGCACGCAGCACTGGAATAGGCTGAGTAAGCACTTTGAAAGGCTGAGTAAGTTGGGACTGTTCAGCCTTGAGAAGAGAAGACTAAGGGGGGACCTAATTGGAGTTTATAATTACCTGAAGCAGGGGATGCAGGGGGAATCAGCCAGCCCCTTTTCAGTGGTCTGTGGGGATAGGACAAGGGGCAATGGCTGCAAGCTGGAACACAGGAAGTTCCGCACCAACATGTGGAAAAACTTCTTCACAGTGAAGGTGTCAGAGCACTGGAAGAGGCTGCCCAGGGAGGTGGTGGAGTCTCCTTCACTGGAGATATTCAAGACCCGCCTGGACGCCTATCTCAGTGATATGTCCTAGGGAGCC
>KL261890.1:79489-92710 GCA_000699545.1 Podiceps cristatus | reverse complement strand
TCCAACAGTTCTACATCTTTCTTGTATTGCTAATCTGGTTTTTTGGTTTGTTTTTTTTTTTTTTTTTGAAGCATCATCACAGTAGAAAAGAACTTTTCATAGATGGCCAGCGATTATTCACTATGCGGACAATATTTCTCATATTTCTCATTATGAAGCACCTTTGTACATGCAGAATAATATGCACACTCACTGCACACAGACTTGCATTTGTGCAACACGCAGGTGAGAGGCAGGGGAGAGCTGGGAGGAAACTCAAGTGCTAACTGCTGGAAGATGAATCACAGACCCATTAAACTGGTCAGGAAGAACTGAGACGGCTGTCCTGCTCTTATTACTTTCCACTTCAATTCCAGAGTAATGAGAATTGGGGTGGGGGGAAGAGGAATGGACAAACAACAAAATCTCAGAGATAGAAAGTAGATGTTTGCCACAGAGTGGAAGGGTTCAGAGACCTCTGTGCTATGGAACAACAGCTCCATGCCTGGGAGACCAGGAAGATCTGAGGTCGGCTCTAAATGAGATAATTTTGTAGAGTGAGACAGGGCTTTTCCTGAAAACAAAGAAGCAAGGGAACGCAGCTTAGGAAAGCGTGACAGAAGGCTGGAGGGATCAGTATGCCAGACAAAGAGCTTCCTTTAAAACCAAGACTGTATCAACTCTACAGTCAGAGGTGCAGTGAGTACTTGCATATCTAGCTGTCTTCTAACCAGCCCAGGGGCTGGGAGCACCAGTGCCCCCCAGCACACACATCCATGGGCCCGGGCAGACTTGCACAGTTCCAGCTGTTGCCTCAGCTGTGCCACAGTAATTCCCTTTCAGCACAATTCCTCTTGCATTAGGTAGTCCTTTCATCCCTGCACTATTAAGAGAAAGGTGGAGTATTCCTGACACACTGCCACCTCCCCTGACCAGCTTAACTCAAGGAGGTAAGATACACACTATGGGTGTTCCCCTAACAGCCTGGAGACCCAGCCCTCTTCCTCCGAGTTATTCACAAGCTGAGGTTCAAACGCCTATTTTGTACAGTTTCCATAGGACAGGATTTTAGCAAGGTTATTTATCAGTCCTGTGAGGATCTGCTAGGGAGTGTGCTGTACCTCTGCTGCTTGGTAAAACCACCCTACGAGATGCATATCTACTCATTATTTCGTATACACCACATGGAGGGTTAGAGACATTAATGATTGCAGACAAGATGCAGATGATACAGCTAAGCGATGTCCAAGCTTCTTTCATGCTTGCTTCTCCTGCTGCATTTTCTGTCTCCATGGGCCACTGTTCTTTTGTGCCTGTGGTATGCAGAAATGCCACGGTGAAGTAGGCAATAGCACTTCATTTTCTGAGTCAGAGGGGGGGGGGAGAAAGTTTCATGTCGTAGTCACAGAACCTCTGGGCTCCTTCAGAGAAGATGCCAGAGAAATCCCTTCTGCCCATCCCTGCAGATCAACCTCCTTCAAGCTAATGAACCCATAGCATGTTTCTAAAAGAGAAGCCCCATAGCACCTTGACAAACATTTGAAGGTGTTTGAGAGCTCTCACGGCTGCTGTTTACCTACACATCTGCCATTCAGTCCCTATCAAAACGGTTGCTGTGAAGTACTCTGGGATATCCCAGACATGAAAAGTATTCTACGAAACCAATTTCTATTCTGATTCAAATGTAATTGCATTCAAATGTTATTACAAGTGTGCTTGCTGCTGCCAACATCTTCACTGCTTTTTAAAAGGTAATTAATTAATGCTTTGTTGCTTTTCATCTGCATTAAAGTGACAGGAGGGTTATGGGAGGGCGATTGGTTTTGACAAGGAGAAGTCTGTATGCTTTTTACTATGCAATGCAGGGGAGGGAGATACACAGTGGGAGCTGATCTTGTTCCTCCTGCCTTCATTTAAACACAATGTTTAAATGCATTTAAGTGACGAAGGCATTTAACAACCCTTCCCAGAGGGTTGTTCTTGCTGTTTGCACATGAGTTTGCCAAATTTAATGCCACTTTATGGAAGTTGTAAAAATGCTGCTTCCTAATGTCTCCTAGCCACCGCAGGCAATTGTCTCATGACGCCACCTCTGAAACAGCAAAACATGCTCAGATTCACTGCACGTGCACAGTCAGAGGAGAGACTTCAGCAAGCTAAAATGCTGTAATGGAAGGAGAAGGGGAGTTCCTTTACCATGGTTTTGTGTAAAAATACTTTGAAGATATATTAAACCTGTATACTGAGGTAGCATCTACGAGCCCGACTCACAGATGAGAGACCCATCGTGATACAGAGCTGTACGTGCTTATCAGAAGAGGTCTCCTCCCCCAAGGAGCTTACGTCTGAATTCTAAGGCAAGGAACAACAGATGGAGACAGACAGGCAGATGGAAAACAAGACCGTGCTGTCTACATCCTCGGCAGTGATCTCGGTAGAGCGGTTGCCAAGCTAAAAAGTTCTGACCTGAAGAAAAACTTTCTCAAACTGTGTGGATATGGATGAGGGCTTCCAGGCTTGAACACGTCACATTTCAAACTTCCCTGTCCAGAAAGGGAACAGTCTCAAATCCATCTATGCACTAAATCAACCCACACCTCAGATAAATCTTCTTCGTTCAGAAGATCCTCTAGTCTGAGCTTTAAACCTACTGTATAATGTCAAGATAGAGGCCTTTCCTGACCAAAGGACTGAAGCTGGCAGAGCAAACAACACTGGCAGAACCATTATCTGTGTCAGCAGCAGCAGCCGTACTACAGCAGCCTCCAGGGACCTTGACAAGGGCAGGGTATCACAGTGCCACGTGCACGGTGCATGAACAGGCAGCCAAAAGTTTACAGTCTAAATACATCAACTGGACAATTACCTCCATTCTACAGGTAGTGATGTGATAGGCACCTTACCATTAGACCTTCTAGAACAATGAAGAAGGAATCAGGTGAGTTTTCCCCTGTTCATTTTTTTAGCATTCTTTAGATGCTGTGGTCCATCATTGGCATACATTAGACTCAGGAAAAAACAAACTCAGAGAGCAGAGAAGAGACTCTGAAAATGTGTGTAATTTAAGTTGGATAATATTCAGGGACAGGCATTTCAGACTTTGTGGACACTCAACATGGAAGACAAGTCATTCTACTCTGGAATAAAATGTCAACACTGGAACAATAACAGCTTTATCAGAATAGCTTATTCTGCAATATCTGCTCCCATCCACCTTGCTCTACAGACAAAGTTTTGATAATGCTCATCCATCTTCAAAAGGGAAGTGGACCAAAAGCTCCTTACTCTCCCCTCTTTGCCTTTGTGTTTCTGTAAAAGAAAATATCAGCTGAGAATGCAAATGGATTCTACTAAAGGAGCTGTAATTCTCTGCTGTAGAGATGCTGAATCATTTGAAACCTCCAAGGGAAAAAACATTCACTTTCCAAAGAGCACATCACTAAAAGAAACCTCATCCTGCAGTACTGCAGGCCCTGAGAGCACTCATTCTCTTCAAACTTCAAATTAGTTCACTCTTCCCTCCTGACACTACTCCTACTAGAAAGCTGTCCCAGAACCGCACTAATATGGCTAAAATGCTGCCTCTAATTTCTAGCCTACTTTCATGTAAGGCCATTTGACAGACATTTGGGTTTGTGCCAGTATTTTCCTTTAGTTTAAATAATCCTTCTCTTCCTAGTAATTACCTCTAATGAATATGCAGACAACCAGTACAACCTTTCTTAGACATCCTCTGTGTAGACTAAGTGGAGCTCTTTTAGGCTGTGCTATTCAGACAGGCTCTCTCAAATGCTGACCACCTTAGTACTCATTCTTTCTTTGATTTCGTCTTTCATGAATATGGGTGGTCAGAAATACCATGACCAGCAGCTAGGATGAACTTTTGCAGACTACTGAAAGAAAAACATGGATTCTTTTATTTTAAAGCGTGTTTAGTAAAACAGGCCCAGTAAAAGAGGGTGGTCAAAGACATCCCACTAACCATACTTGAGGCTATGTAATATATGCTGAGCATCAACAATATTGCACTAAGACATAATAAAGTCTTTCCATAGGTGAATCATACACAAAGAAAGGTAATGCCTATGTCTTAAGGCAGGAAAGGGCCAGCAACAATAATTCCGAGTACCCTCCTCTCCATTAATCCTCTCAAGCTCCAACACGGAAGCTGAATGATGACAGTTAAACGTGAACGCTAGTTCGTTTTCTGTTGATCATTTTAACAGATGGACTGGGGAAGGTGTGGGTGTGCTGTGAAATGGCAATTACTGCAGGGAGGGAAATGAAGTTGGATGAAAAGGAAAAGAGAGACAAATCAAAAAAGGAACAAAGCAAAGAAGGGAAGGGAAAAAGGAAAGAAAAAAATTCTAGTGACCTTACATTTCACTATATTTTTCTGCTGAATTCACCAGTGAGACATTGAGCAAATGATCAGTAATGGTAACAGCTACATCTGTACTTACTGTACCCAAGCCACAATTTCGCTCAGATCTTTGTATGAATATCAAATTGATTCAAGTGAGATATTTTCTAGGAATAGAGGCTTCCAAATAAAGCCATATTTATACCCTTTTTCACAGGACACAGCTAAAATAGAACTCAGATCTCTCCTCAAAATGAACTATATATTCCCAGCTCCTGTGCAGTAAACAAAGAGCTCACTTCTGCCTGGCCGTCTAAGCAGCCGGCACGCTAACAGCACAGAAGTGTGGCAGCAGCAGGGACAGCAAACTGAGAGACCCTAAAATAATGAAAATAAGATTGCGGCTAATAACAAAGAGCTGTCCTTTTTTTCTCCCGGCTCTCAGCTCTTGATTAGGTTTTATTTCAAATTCTTATTCACAATTCACTGGTTAGTGCTTGTCAATAACTATCCAATCTGGTTTTTTTCCCCTCCCTAAGGAAATAAGAGCTTAATTTTGATCAAGAAAAGGAGGGGGGGGAGTTGTCACTCTGGGACCTTGATTTACCTTAACTGCTTGCTTTCTTACGCCTGTACATTCTCTGCTGTATTGCACAATTCAAAACATTTAGGGACAATGATCTATGGAAAAACTCAGAATAATCTGAAGATCATCTAACATCTGGTGATCTGCTCCCTGGCATACTCAAACCATTGGCACTGAGATCTTTGAGAGGAAAAAAAGCCCAACCAAACAAAACCCCACAACAGAAAACAACTGTTATGTTTACATTATGGAAAGGAAACTAAGCTAGAGAGGGACTTGGTGACTTTCTTGGTCATGAAGAACAGCTGTCTCATGTCTCAGGGTATAGCCCTAACCTCTGCAGTGTTCTTTCCATAGAAATACTTGGAAAAATATTCTTTCTTTAAAAATCTGTTTTAAAAAGGCCTTTTAAAGTGCCTAATATTTTGGGTGTTTGTTTTCTTTTTTTTTTAATTGATGCTGCTTAGGTACTGCAATTTCAATGGCCACTGGGTTTGCAAAAGCAGGGATACGAGGAATAGCATGAGGAACTATTCACCCACATCACCAAATAGAGCACGGCCTGGTTTTGTAATGAATGAAAGAAAAGCCCGGCTGCAGCTGTCAGGTAATACTGTAAAGAGAGTTGTGAAGGGAGTTTCAGTTCACTTCTTAGCAGACAGGTGCCTACATCCCAAAAGCACCATCACAGCTGGCAAGGACTGATGCTCTTGTTAGAAATCTCAGCAGAGAGGCCAAGCAGTGATCTGAGAGTTTATTTATAAATATTTTAGCAGACTGAAGAACCAGGAGGAGTTTTAAATTTACATTTCTTTATACATACTCCCACTCAGAATCTGTGAGCTTAGTAAATCTGTATAAAATCATCAGCACAGCCTGACAATAGGATTTACAAGGGCAATGTACCCATAAAGGCAGAATGCCTCCACTGACAAGCAGGCAATCTTGCTTTCCAAAATGATTTTAATTGCTAATTTTTTTTTAATTTCCCCAAAACATTAACACAGTGTTAATGAAGGATACAATCACTACACAGCGCTCACCCTCGCAGGGTCTCTGTTGTAGTGATGGGATGTATCCTAGATGCAAAGGCTCAGTGACGAATGCTGGGAGCTCAGCGCTGTGGCCCTAATGGTGCTCAGGACCACAGGGCACAAGATGAAGAGCAGACTGGAAGACACTTGCTCTGAAGGCTGCTAGAGGGTAATGCTGAGCAAATGCAGGACAGAATACAGGGCAGGTTGCGTGGCAGGAAGTGAGAAGCCATCACTTTTGTCAGAAATGTAAGAAAAGCATACTCTGTTTAATAGCAAAGCTTCAAATAACAGTCCTAATGGCTTTGTCCTTCAAACAGATATATCATGTCCCTGGAAAACTGCTGTACCAGCCAGGAGAGCCAGGCAACTCGGGTGGACTCCAAAATGTGCGAATGGGCCAGTAGCACTATGATGACGTTAAGAGCGATTTCTTCTAAACGCTCACTGTTACATGGGGAGAATTCTGAGGCTAGAGAAGAGGCAAAAAGGTAATCTGCCCTCATGCTTCAAAAGAGAAGGTAACTAACTTCTTCACAAAGACTCCACCGACTCCACTTACTCTTTGCTCAGAAAGGACCACACAGGAGTGGCGGTAAATCAACAAGTTGTCTTAGTTATTCAACCATAACTGCAACAAGGAGACAAATGAAGCCTTGCTCACATGACTCGCAGCAAATGCCTTCTTACCGTGAGACGTTTCGAGGCATCCACTTCAATCATCCCCCGCAAAAGGTTCTGACAGTCTGGGGGGATAAAATGTGGCATGTGGAACACTCCACGTTTCACCTTCTCCAACAGTTGCCGCAAGTTGTCGTCATCGAAAGGCAGGGCACCCTGCAGGGATGTGACAGAGGCGGATGGGAGAGACGAGCAAAAGGGAATTGGAGAGGGCAAAAGAAGAAAAGCCAAGATAAACATGGTGAGAGAATGGAAAAGAGGAAGTCAGCTCATCAAATGAATTATTATAATAAGTGAAAAAAAAAGTGTTATCCATTGAAAATAAATAATTTCTTAGTGCTGCTGTATTTTCTGCAACACAGGAAACAAAACTGAGGACATAGGGGTTTTTTATTAGACCTTTAATTAGAAAATGACTACCAGTATAAAACATAATACAAAATATGAAATTGCCTTTCCAGGCAAATTCACCAAAGATGCATGGATTCACTTAAATTCAGCTCAAGCTTTTGATCTGCTGGTATTCCTCCTGGGCATACTTTCACAGCAGCAATGTTTATCGTCTCCTTATTTTTAATCTTCCTGAGACACATTTATTGCAGACATTGAAAAGGAGGTGAACTGTATTTGAGCGACTTTCAGTAAAGAGCATCCTCTTTCTGATGGAGCAGTGAAATGACACAGCTGAAAGAAACCCTAACCAACATTAGCCTTTGGAAGCAGCAGACGTTCTACCTGTTTAATATACTCGATGCAGTTCCCATGCTGTGGTCTGGTCATCAGTTCCTATTGCTTCCCTACTGTAGCTCACTTACATGAATGGCTGGAGGTTTTTTTAGCTGAAATTACATTTTGAATAGATCATCAGCTTGTCACAAAAAAGCAGCAAAAGACCTATACTTGCTGCAATGACAAAAAGGAAAAAAAAAAAAAAGTTGAAATCTTTAGGATAACTCCACTGACTGAAGCTGATACCCTTTTATAGCAAGTCTGCACCTTCCGAGATATTCTCACTTCCTTCTTTCACTGCCTAATTCTAGTAGGTGCCGAGCTTCCTTGATTTCCAGGACGGCTTGTGGGAAGCTGCAAGCTGTCAGCTGCTGTGATAATGAAGCTTTAAGTTGTCAATTCTGGCACTGCTCTTACTACAGCGAGTAGTGCATCTGTATAAGCAATCCTGCGTCTACGGTCGAGGAGACCAACTGCTCCATTTACAGAAGGCTCAGAAAGCCCACCTGATGGCAACTGCTACTGGGCACTGTTTACTGTTGTTTGGTCATTGAAGCGGCCTTGGAGATCCTCCCCACCTTCTGTAACCAGTCTCCTGACTTACCTACTTTTTTCCTAACCGTTCCAGACTTAAAGGAAAATCAATTCTCATAGTTCAGTACTTTGGGTAACACAATTTAAGCTACGATGAAGTCAGCAAGGCTGCTTTGTGGCATTTTCTGAAGGTAACAACTACAGCTCTTTTTATTACTACCACCTGCTTGAGACTTGTTGTAGGGTTTGTCCTGACATAATTAACTGGCCAGCTCTGCGCTCTCCATCAATAAGAGACTTACTTCAATCATTTTGCAGGCTCATGTATATATGTAGGAACAGATGAAGTTGCAGCAACAGAGACACACCAAATCTTGTCTGAGAATCCCCCTGAAAATGAAAATCCCACTCCTACAAACCCTAACCGTCTTGACACATTCTCTCTTCTATTCTTACAAATCCAGGAAGTTATATTAAAAGCTCATTATACTGTTCTATTTTATCAGCCATGAAAATAGCTGCTCAGGAGCAATAGATGACCAGGTGCTATCTAGTCAGATAGTTAAAATTCTTCCCTTGCAACATCAAGATAAAAAAAATCTAAAACTTAAAAAATGTCAGTGAATTGTAATGATTAAAGAGACAAAAAGACTAAGATCGGTTAAGGTGAACTAAAGCATCATACTGAGATTACTTCAAGGTATCTTCATTCGGGCCATGAAAAAAATTACCAGCATATTTTTGAAACAAAAATCCTTTAAAATTTTCAAGCATTTTAAACAAAAATAATGTGCAGAATCTAACGCTGATTGTACATTGTACAAGTACTTTTGTCAAAATAAAACATTTAAGTGAAGTAATTAGGTTTACTAATAAATATACAAGGACAAAAATTTGACTTCAGGCTTATTTTTATAATTGTAGAAGATCATCTGAACTATTATAGATATGAAAAACTTAACATGTACATAAAATCTATTCTCCTATACAGTATTCAATCTGCACATGGGATATGCTTATATGAACATAAACTATATTTTCCTACATTATACTGTGGAAATTGATAACAAATGCCAAGTCTATCTGACTTCAGCTGGACATCCAATTGTTGTGTGTTTAGGAGTATTACACTACCACTGCAAATCAGAATAAATTCCACAGAGAACTGAAACTTTGATCGAAAGGAGGATAGGTTACAAGACACCACATTTTGAATACTAAAGAAAGTATTACTGAGCCAGATGGAAACTAATTTAAACTTTGTACTACTGCCTCAGTTTTATATTCCCAAGTGTACCAAATAAAAATGTAGCTCAATACTTGCATGAAACAGAATTGTTGCACTCGAATCTCATCTTGATAAAACACTGCAGTTAATGTATGCATATACCTACTGAAACACGTATATACATACAGCAGAGAAAAACAAACACTGCCCAAACCCAGCCATATTTTGATCCTGTGCAGAACAACTTATTTGACACATTCTGTATCCTGGAGTTGTAACCCTGCACATTTGACGCTTGTCTATGCTCTCCTGTGCAGGGCAGCAGCATTTCAAAGAAAAATTGAAATATTCCTCATGCTTTTCCTTTGGGACTGATGTAGAAATAAGAGGAAAGGATGCAACTGAGAGATACAAAAATAGGGGAACTAAAAAAGCCCATCTGTACATGATGTCAACAGCATCGCCATTAAATGCAGCAGCATTTTTTTGATTTTTCATTTCTTTTTAAAGGATGGCACAAGGAAGATGACTCACCACTAGCAACGCAAATAAAATGACTCCACAGCTCCAGACGTCTGCTTTCCTTCCATCGTATTTTTCTCCCTGCGCAGCAATGACACAGAGGTTCAAAAGACTGCTCACTAGTAAATGAATTAATTATCCTTGAAGAACAAGAGAGGGGAAAATGGGAAACCCCGCACTTCAATTCAGCCACGTGCTTCCCAAGGTGGCCTTCCCAACTAGGAGGCCATGACACAGACCATTAATTGAATTTTTATGAACATCAGTTTACATTCGTATCTGAGATCTGCAAGAACAGGCTCAGAAGTGGGAAGTAGGGCAAGAATGGTCGACAACTCACAAATGATTATACCTGGCACTTAAACAGTGTCAGAGGTGCATTAATGACATCAAGAAGGTGCTTTTCTTTTCCCCGATTCTTCAGGGAGCTTGTCACCACTCACATTATTTGTGAACTCATAGTATTATCTGGACAGTCTCTTCAGTATGCTTCCTGCTTGGCTTCACATTAAAGATATGCTTTAAAAGAGGGGAATCTTGGCCACTGAAATCTTGGATACTTATTTTCAGAGGACAAAGGGAGAGTAGAGGAAAAGGACAGTTCACATCTTTTAACAGAAACCAACGTCACTGACAGCCAACCCGTTCTTCTACAAAAATGACAGCTACATCAGAGACAGGAAAGCGTAGGGGACTGCATCCCCTGGGTGGAAAGATCAAGTTAAACGAGGCTACTGTATTTCTGTCTGATCACATGGCATGAAGGGTGCTGTGAGAATAACACACGATCATTTCCCTCATACGGTCGATGTGGCTTGACTCAGGGCTGAGCCAAACAAACAAAAGCATAGTTACGTTCGTTGTGTCCTTTCCAACGCTGCCCGCCGTGGACAGAGGGTCTATCCGCATACTTGCAATGAGACACATTTTAAAAAATATATTTATACACACTAATGTTAACCAACTTACCCGGATGACTTCAGGGCAAGCATAATGTGGTGATCTGAAACACAAAATACAGTCAAATGAGCATGTAGCAGCCTGGTATTTACAGATTACCTGCATTTCCATTTTGTTTAGCAGAATCATGATTAGCTCGCTTATACAGAATGCAAGAAGGCAAAACCAGCACTTTTTTCCTTACCTCAATGAGAACACATTTCTAAGAAACTCAGAAAATGGTCAAGAACTACCATAATTCAAAATTCTATGGCCTTACTATGAATTTCTTATAAGCTAGGAAGGAAGAGACCACCAGGCATGTTCTGTTACTACATCGAATTCCAGCCCTCTAATCCCACCCTTTAACTTGGCCTAATTAGAAGGAAGGCCCACGCTGGATAGCCATTTATAAGAAAAAAAACCCACAAAAACAGACAGAATAATATTTTCTGATCAAACACATGCATCCCTAAACTATGTCTTGAATCTCTTCTGCTAAGATTGCTCTCAATTACTCCAGCAGTCATGAAAGCTGCTGACACATGATTTCAACATGCATTTTTTTTCTTTTCTTTAAAAAAACCTAAAAAGTATGGACAGTAGTACTATTACCTAGTGAGTTAATTTATTCTTTTAGCATCCTCCTACCCATATATCTCTGGCTGATTCCTGGCTGAGAATAGTTAATTACTTCAGCTTGCCAGGTAATCATTTTAATTCTTAAAGATTATAGTCACGGCTATTTATTTTATAGCCTTCATTAAAGTAACGTGACAAGTAAAAGGGACGCAAACTGTCTGAGACCTGTGTGCAAATCAAGCTATTGTTTATACTGACACCTCCCAGCAGTCCCTGAGCCTGTCTTCATTTGTGCATTTGTTTCTTGTGACAAACGCAATCATGGCTGGGTAATACCTGTCTCACAACGTAATGAGCAAAACAGAAGCACAGAGAGGTTAGCTTTGTGCTAGGACGCTACACTAATGCCCAGTGAGACAGCCCATTAATTGAATTTCCATACGCGCTACACTTATCTTATGGCAAAATATCATCCCGTGGGCATGGAGAGCCCTGATTTGGTATCACAGCTTTTGGCAGACCACGATAATGAACTCAGGGTACACTTGGGACCGCAGCTACCTTGACAGCACAGCTTAAATGAGAGGAGAGAATGCAGTTGATCCCTCACAAATTTTAGGAAAATTCAGAAGTTTAGTACAATTTTTAATACCCCCAAGTCCCCCCATGTAAGAGGTTATCACAGGTATTCTAACCAGGTGTATCTACTTTGTAGTGATACCAAGTGTCTTAATTTAGACTGGGTTTTATAAACTGTGATTTGGGAGTCAAAGCAGATAATGAAAGCCCGTGCCTTCCCTCAGAGAGCTGGCCAGAGTTGGCCCCTGGGAGACCAAAAAGAATGGACTTGTGCCTAGTAGGCAGGACAGATTACCTGGGCTCTCTTGGCATCTCTGCCACTGGCAGCCATATGGATGTGGCCAAGGTTAGTTAACATTTTTAAAAGCTGCAGTTGGCCACAGTTTGAAAAAGGTTACCAGAACCTCACTATGAGTAAACTCTTGTGACTAAAACAAGAGCAATGCCACCACAGCATTCACACCTCACAAAAGTTTGCATGACTGAATTCACTGGGATTTGTACAAGGTTTTAACCTTGTGAGAATGCTTGACTAGTTATGTTGTCTTTTTTTTATATCATAAAAATGGTGTGCAGTGTACAGGCCATCCTTAAGATACTCACGTATCAGAATTAAGGACTAGAACCAGAATTGGGACCACAACCAGTGACAGGACAAGCGCAGCCAACTGTCCCCAGTGCTAGATTGCTTAGACAGACAGTGAAAGAGGGCAGTGTGGGAGTTTAGGGAAGGTAGTAATGGAACTATAATGTGGAAAAAAGCATGGTAGCACAAAGAGTACAGGAATTACATCACATCATGGACATTCATTCACTTTAGTCACCTCAGAAGAGAAAGACCAGTTCTAACATGTTCTACTGAGTCACATTAGGTTTACTGGAAAATGTACTGGGCTAACAAAGGAGTGAAGACAATCTAGGTAAGTGTTGGCTCCTGTCACTTAGCGAGTCTGGGTTTCTCAGTCTTGCATGCATTTTAACTTCTGTCAGGTATGATGCTACCATCTGGGCTTCTGTAAGGCCTTCGGCACAATCCCCCACAACATCCTTCTCTCTAAATTGGAGATATGGATCTGATGGGTGAATTATTCTGTGGATGAGGAATTGGTTGATGGTCGCACCCAGAGGGTAGTGGTCAATGGCTCAATGTCCGGACTGAGATCAGTGACAAGTGGTGTCCCTCAGGGGTCCATATTGGGACCAGCACTCTTTAATGTCTTTGTCTATTACACAGACAGTGGGATTGAGCGCACCCTCAGCAAGTCTGCAGACAACACCAAGCTGAGTGGTGTGGTGGACATGCCTGAGAGATGGGATGCCATCCCAAGGGACCTGGACAGGCTTGAGAGGTGGGCCTGGGTGAACCTCATGGTTCGACAAGGACAAATGCAAGGTCCTGCACCTGGGTTGAAGCAACCCCCGGTATCAATACAGGCTGGGGGATGAAGGGATCGAGAGCAGCCCT
>KL261890.1:41168-78700 GCA_000699545.1 Podiceps cristatus | reverse complement strand
GAGAGGTGGGTCGGTTCAGCCGGAAGAAGAGAAGCTGCGGGAAGACCTGATTGCGGCCTTCCAGTACTTAAAGGGAGGGGCCTATAAGAAAGATGGAGAAAAACTTTTTAGCAGGTGATAGGACAAGGGGTAATGGATTTAAATTAAAAGAGAGGAGATATAGACTTGACACAAGGAAGAAATTTTTTGGAATGAGGGTGGTGAACAGGTGCCCAGAGAGGTGGTAGATGCCCCATCCCTGGAAACACTCAAGGTCAGGCTGGACGTGCCTCTGGGCAACCTGATCTAGTTGCAGATGTCCCTGCTTGCTGCAGGGGGTTGGACTAGATGGGCTTTATTGGTCCCTTCCAACCCAAATTATTCTATGATTCTATAATTGCCTTTCCTAGGGAAGGTGAGCCACAAAGACACGCAGTACAATAAATGGCTGCTACAGTGGTGTCTGTGGCTGAGCTAGAAACTGAAGCCAGATCTCTCAAATCCTGCATGGTATCCTGCACAGTTCAGCATCAACCTTCAGCACAATACCTTTGGGTGGCCATGCCACCTAGGGTGCACCGGAAGAGTCAGCATCTCAATTTGCAGAGTGCTTCTGAGTTTTTGTATGTATACAATGACTCCAACAAAGAATTCTGAACTCATAATTGTGGACACTGAGCAATGCAGCCACCTTGACAGCTTCCTGCGCTAACATCTTTAAAAAGAAGAATGTATGTGCTGTGAAGAACCCAAGACAGGTATGTACCTATTTATGTGTCCCACTAGCAGATACACTATAAAGCATTTACCTCTCTGAGGTCAGTGGTAGTGCAGTACAGTCTGCTAGTTGTCTTACAAGGCACCACTGAAATTCTGCTAAAATCTAGAATAGGTGGAGAAAATACTACAATAGATCCTTTGAACAAGCTGGATTGATTTGATCATTCAACAGCTGCACTGCAACTGCCCAGAGAGCACAGGTTTCTGGCATAACCATTCTGAATGCTTGCCAGCACACACTAGATATCTTGGCTAACAGCTCTAAAAGGGATCCTCTGGCCAACTAGAATCCATAGAAAACTCATTTCCATGCTGCCAATCACAGAGCAACTTCAACTGCTTTAAAGAGAAAGCTCAAATTTAATCAAAAATCTATTTATCTTTCTACAGAGTCATGAATATTTCTTTGGCTCTTATCACTAATTATTCAATATACGTGTGTCAAGAGCAACATTCCCTGCCTCTTCCCCTAGGCCATCTCCTCATCGTTCAGCTACATCTCTGTGCAGCAAAAGCCACAATCTGCCCTTGATAACACATAAGTATATCGCTCAGCAAGATCAAGAAGCAGTTGATGCCTGCGGGTACTGCTGCAAAAAAAAGCACCGATGTTGGCAGTGTTTATTTCAAGGGTGATGTGGATTTTCCCAGGCTAGTCTGCCTGAGGCGGGAAGGGCTTGCTGAATCGTCATTCACAGCTATGACTCTAGGACACAGGAATCTTAAGGATCTTGGGGGACCTTAGCAAAGCATTTATGTGGGATTTCAACCACAGGAAATAAGCCAGAGTGAAATGGTGAAATCCAGGACAGCCCTGGACAGGTAAGGCAGACATTCAGAAAAAAATGTATATATCCTTGATGTACCTATCCTGAATTTCAGCTGAGAAACTAGGAAAGTAGTTCTTGGTCTGTGTGCATCAAGATACAGTGCAGCTACAGTAGATCTGCAGTAGATCTGCATCTGCAGTAGATGTGAGATGTGCAGGGCCATACCTTCAGCGCAGATGTGACATGCCTGTGACCTACAGGTCATTATTATGTAGGTAAGAGAGACCTGCACTGTGCACACACAAATCAACTGCCTGTGTGTGGTTTATCTGTCAATATGCAGGAACTGTCCTTCCAGAGAAGCAGCTGGTTGACCAAGAAGCACAGGGAAAGCTGTGTGATCCTACTCCACAGCGTGACAAATCATGTGTTATGCTGCCTGATGGTTTGCCAGGTCCCCTCAAAGATGAGCATCCATGCCTGGGTCCTTTGGTATGGGACCAAAGATGGCCTTAAGATGGTACTATCTGGGGAAGAAGAAAAGCTTCTTTGAGCTCCATTCTTTAGGCCTCACAGCTGGAGGCAGAGTTTCTGCAGAGACGGAAGAACAAGAACTCTCCTTCTCTCTGTTTTTCTTATGCATGAAGTTACCTTGATACAGGAGGTTGTACAGGTACACTGAAGTCCTCCCACATCTAGCTGGTTTTGCTGTTGCTTGGATGCTAGAATCTCTTCCTCCCTGCCCCCCGCTCCCCCCCGCCCTGTTAACCACCATCTCCAAGCTGGCTTGCAGAGACAGAAGCTACCCACTAGCGCAAAGGGCTGCCGGAGCCTTCCCCCCATGCTGGGTAGCAAAGGGCTAAGATGAAGGGGAACACCAGAGGAGTAGCAAAATAGATGAAGGGAATTCTTCAGGAAAAGGACATACATTAGAGCATCCTGAGCGGAGAAAGCAACAGCCACAGATCGCACAGGAAAGTAAGACAGGGAGAGACTGCAGAAATGGTGCCAGTAGCAGTGGGAAGTTAAGGCTGCGGTGAAGGCAGTAGCTGTAGGTAAGGCTGTAATTAAGGTAGAAGCTGTAGCTAAGGCCATCTTGCCATCGAAGCTTCAACTCAGTCGTTTAGCTTTATATGACAAAACTCAGTATCTAGCCCTCAGCCATGTTACAGCTGTTTACTCCTCAAGCACGATGACATTTCTGGGGAACCTGCAAATCAGTTCGTTAATTAATATATCAGTTCAAATTATTAGGACTTGGAACCTTTTAAGGGATCTTATTTTAAAAAAATGAAGCAGACTCCTGTATTAAAAGGGCATAAAGATTGCAAAGTTAAGTATTCAAAAGTTAAGAATGGCTAAAATAAAGCTTGAAGAGGTTATACTGTACTCTGCAGGTAAGTCAAGGTGGTGTGGTGGATGTCTTGCTGTCCCCAACGCCTCTGTTTTACTGGTGGCTGAAGTTGGAAAGTGTAGCTACCCAAGGAAAGTTTGGTGTCATGAAGGACAAGCTTGTGATAGAGGCAGCTGACTGACATACTGGAGAGTCAAACTCTCTCTCTGCCCCTGCCACAGAATCCTTCTGTGAAAGAAAACAAACGTAAACTGAGACATTCACAGCTAATTATGAATTGCAGGTTCCCCACTTTTCAAAATCACCGTGTGACACATTCAAAGTTTGATTTACAGTATTTATAAGCCCATGGAGCAGTAACTGCGGTCCGTAGGCACTCTGCTCTCCGACTGCTGTTACCGAGCACTGTGTATTCTGAGACACTAGGCCCCAGAGTATCCAACTGCAGACTCAAAACTGGTTGATAATTTTGAGTTTCATTTTGCAGAATCATGGTTTCTTATATAAATGAAAATAACCAGGTCAATGTGGCAAACATAACATGAAAACAGTACACTAAATATTTGTAAACCTAAGATACTGTGATGAAAATCCCACCTAGCATTCATGGCAAGGCTGAATGCAGCGAGCAGAAATTATGAATGGATCCATAAAATGAATGATGAGGAAAAATCAAACATTAAATAGCTGTTTATTCAGAAAACCACACCATCCCAACACCAAATGAGGCAAAGATTTGTTGGAAAAAAATCTGTAAAAGCTTGTAATTAATGGCCACATCCTAATGTTCATGGGCTAAGTTAATGTTACCTGCAGAATGACACATCTTAAATTCTCAGTGCTTGATTTTGCAGACTTAAAGCTATTTTAACATACCTTGGGATGTATTATAGGTGACGCTGGTATTAATGGTTATTAATAAGGTTGTCTGGTAGTTCCCTTTATAATCCTCTTTTAAAGCTGCTTATAACTTACCGGCAATTTAACAACTTAACAACAATTTTCCTTGCTTTTCGTCTGCCTCAGACTGGTTTTCTGTTTGTGTGTGTATGTATGTTGTGTATGGGCCAAGACATTTCCACTATCAAAGTCTAATCTAAATGGTTTTTCCCATAAAAAGGAAAATTTCTAGTATCCTCAACTGCAAACAGAAAAGTTGAATATTTGTTTGTATTTTCTAGAAAAATTTACTCAAACCATCACTAGAAAACTGCAGTTTGCATTTACTAGCAGAAACTCTCTGCATCAGAATCAAAATTCTAACTGCACTGCTAAGACTTCATGGAACAATTTTTCTACCTGAAACCGATACTATGAGCTGCCGTGGCTGGGGTTATCACAAGGTACCAAACTTGAAAACAAGGTGAGTACAAAACCAACGGGGAACAGATCTAGGACTGACAGCAACTGACTGGGACAACCAGGTAGGGGAAACTAGAGCTGGAACTTCCAGCCTTTCTGAAACACTGCGAGGCAGCACGCTTGGAAGAATCGCTGTGAAAAGAGACGGGAGTGTCTCTGCATGCAATTGCCTGGACAGGTAAAGAGAAGGAAGAGCTGAAGAGATCTAAAATAACAGAAGCAGCATCCTACCACATCTTCTGCTTCCTTCCTTGCCTGCTGTTTGCTTACAGACATCCCCTGCTCCTGGAGGAATGCAGAAACCCACTGTGTTACTTTGGCATTTCAAGGACCATGTCTCCATGAGACTGTCTCGATGTGCAATTTCTGCAGTAAGCAGCATTATTCCTGCAGACCCTACACACAGCTCATCCTCCCCTCAAGGGTCTAAAGACACATGTTCGAAACTACAGCTTACTCCTCTGTGCGTATATGCAGGATTTGCACAATATACATTTCCAGTAATGGGGAGTCATTTCAACCAAGGCCCAATGTGCAGTTTGTCAGTGACAAATTACATCAATGAAACATCAACTCCATCCTTACCTCCCTCTCCTACTCAAACATAACTGGATGGAACTTTTATCCTTTTCTCCAGGTAGCCATCAGTGCTACAGAAAACCATGCGGAACTAAGGAGCAGCTCCCAGAAAACACTGACTCTGTGGTTTGCAATACAGCATACTTCAGGCTACGTGATTATCGACATGAGGCCAGTCAAGGCTCTGTGGTGATCCAAAGCCTGCCTAAACTTTGGTCTAAGCTTAGCAGTTTGCTTGTGACAGCAAAGAATTTTTGTCCGCACTGTAACTGCTCTGCTGTACCGACAAAGTTAGCTGCATCACACGGCACGACCCATCTGATCCTCCCACTCTGACTGACAGAAACACCTGGAAACTCCTTGTGTGACTGTCAATGGAAACGTTATAGTTTCATCTCATAATCAGTGTTCACAGCACAGATAAAACCATTCTGGAAATTAACTTCTGGGTGCGTGGAGAAGCATCTCATTAAAGCTTGGTCTCTCAGCCATGATTCACTCTGTTCCGTTCCTTTTCATGGTGTCTGAAGGTACTGACTACCAGGGTAGGTGAAACTGTTGCCTTGAAAAGCTCTGAGGTTGGTTACTGTGTGTGCTCTAAGGGAAAGGGTGTCATAACTGGATTGCCTTTCTTTGTGAACAGTGTGGCATATTGTTATATATTCCTTCCTTCCTCCCTTCACCCCTCAAACCAGAGAGATCACAAGACACCAGTATCAGCCATGCTGGGCTCCGTGCCAGGAGAATTAATGAAGTGGTGTAATAGCTCACATGGAGGCCTAGTGATTGGCACCACACTTAAAATGCATCTGCAAGGCAGGAGATCAGAGCGGTGCTGCTGTGTTCTGTTTATTACAGGCACGTCTCTTCCGTTCCATTGATTTCTTTATTAGCGCGTTTTAAGGCCGCAATGTCGGGGCTGGCTCTGCTTGAAGCATGGAGGTTTGAATTCCAGCACAGCTTATGGAAAGGAAGTCTCCCTTTGAGACTCTAGACCTGGATGACAGTTCCCAGTGCTAACAAGAACAGGAACCCTACCGAGAGGTTCCCGAGGAGTTTGAAAAATTCTACAGGGCGATGTGAGACTGGGTTGGTTTTTATACTTGCTCTTGTTTTTTTCATGGAAGGAAGGGTGAAGGTTTTATCTAAAGAGTATAGAGGCTTTGTGGTAGCTGCAGGGAGGACTTCATTTCCTGAACTGGAGGGCAGGTCTGAAAGCAGCTGCAAGCAACAGATGCGCAGTCAGCTCCTCACTTTTCATCTGTGCTGCTAAGAGGTCAAATCTTGACATGGACAGGAAGGAATGGGTGGGTTTCAGTGCATCAACCAGAATTTGATCACATCATGAACTTCAAATAATTTCGCTGTCCATTATTAGTGACTTGCTCGGGACTGAGAGGCAGTGGCTGGCCTGTACAGGGAGCCAGGATGGCTCCACGTCTACCCAGTTGCCTTGGCTCAGAGGACAGACTGGGAAAACATGGACTGTAACCGGCCGAGGATGGGGCTGGGCTGGAGTCATCAGATTCACACTACCAAAGGCCAGGAAGAGTAGGTCTGTATGCGAGAAGGTGGAAATCTGCTGGTTTTGTCTGCAACTCCAGTGGCTGAGCTCGCTGTTGTAACAAATTCAGACGCCGCTAAAAGCTGGCGTCGTGGTGCCAGGCTGCAGCAGCCCGATGCAGCGGCTGCCCTTGCCGCAGCTCACTGCAGCAGCCCCCTGCACTGTCAGCACAGCACCAAGCCATGGCTATGGGGAGCTGGGGGGGGGCATGGCCCAGTGGTGCCACGGGAGGGTGGGGATGAGAGGGCACTGACCCAGACAACATGTCCTGCCCCCGACCAGGCACCTCGGCTTTGCTAGTTGGGCTTATTGCTGGTTCCTTTGGAAATTCCTAGAAAGCTCTTGCTGGCAACTGAATTGCCATGGAAATGTTTTTAGATTGCCCCTGCAATATTCCTCCAAGCAGTCTCCTTTGTATCTGCATCCATACCCTGCTTGTAATTGCAAAGGGCCCTGCTGCCTCCCCGTCGATCCTCCATGACAGCTGTAACGAAGCAGTGTGGGGCATGAACAGGAAGAGCTGCAAGCAGGCAGCCTAATCAGGACATGCAAATTCCATTTCAGATCCCCTAGATTCGATTTTTTTTCATCCCTTAATATTTTTAAAGCTTCCTAAAATAGACAACATTACTGCATTCAGTTCCAAAAATTATACGGCCAATGAAAGCAAACGCACACTAGTGTATGGAGATGAACCCAAACATGAAAGCCTTGATTTTTATATCCTTGTGACACCTACAGAGGTTTGCTTTCCACTGTAAAGTATTTAAAAACCTTTTAGCCATCTTATACACTACATGCATCATATCAATTTATTATCTTGCTGGGAAATAAGAATGCATGCACCCTTACTATAGACACCTTTTATGTCTGGAATGTATCACTGATTTTTGCAATATGTTCTGAGACACTCACCCACAACTGGTTTCTAACAAGCTGTCCCCAACCTGCAGCGATGCCATCCCGAAGTCTGCTATCCGGATGTTGTTCTTTTCATCCAGCAGTAGGTTTTCTGGTTTTAAGTCCCTGTGGCTGTAAAGAGAGCATCAAAATGTGAGTTAAATTATCCACAACAGCTTTCCCACTCCAAAACTTATTCTTTATCCAGCATAGCATTCAACCTATTATATTTTAATTGATTTAATTTTTTTTTCCTGTCCTAGGCAGGGTAACACACAGTTCCAATCTTTGCAATACTCTAGACCATATCCCAGATGCCCACTCCTGGCGAATGCAAGGCTTGAGCTGGCAGTGCCCTGATAGGAAATGAACGCCTTCAACTTCCAGTGATACCAGCACAATCTGAGGGAAATAATAGGAGGAGAATTTTAGCTTGGATTTAGGGCTGATATACTCCATCACATACCAGCTCCTTAAGGTAGGAGGCAACACTGTCGGTATAGTCTGTCAACAGCAGAAACAAAATGGGTGATATCTTGAGAAAAACAATATCCTTGGTGTAAATGCTACTGCAAAAAGCCCCTATTAGGAGCTGTTTACATAGGCTTATGGCTTTGAAATAATTGTTGGTAGTTCAGTCTCATGGAGAAATCTCTTCAACCCAGCACTGCTTATTTATAAAGGTGCCAGCGGTGGGAAGGAAGAGAGGGGATTCCCTCCTTTCCATCAAAGTTCTGTTCTCTTAGTATTTGGCAACATGGGAAGAGCCAAGCAGCCATGATCTTCAGGATGGCAACTCCTGCTTTAAATCAAAGATATCATGTATTGACTAATTTATTAATCACCGTTACCCACAGCCAACACCACTGTGCACCCATGTCTGCTTCTCAGTACTCAAGTGCTTTTGTATAACTATTACATTTACTTGATTTTATATCCAAAGACAAAAATCATGCACAAAAATTGTGATGGCTGCACTTTTTTTCCTTTTTATTTCAACTCTTGAAGAGTCAGAGAGATGTGAGAAGCATTTCAGGCAGACTAAAGAAGATCTTTTCTTGGTTTTGCTTATGAGTAGGCAAAATGAATCTTTGATGTCTTGCTAACAAAAGGTCCAACTGCAAGCACTCAAACCTTGCAGGCAGAACGGACAGTTTCAGTGCCCACTCAGAACACAAAGGTGTGGGAAACGGCCAGCCGACACCACCTGCCTGGCAAACAACACTCATTTGCAACAACAGTTCCCTAAAACCCGTTACCCTGACCAGAACCTGAACTCAGCAAAAGAATCAGCGTTAGGATAGTCTAGCCCAGTGACACCCATAATGGAAGGCAGCCGTGTCTTCATGCCATTTCCTCTTCACTTCTTAACACATTCCTCTACCACTCATCAGGCACACAAGTGTAACTCTGCGTCTACACCACTGTAAAGGAGGACAGTCTCTACCTTCTCAGAGAAACATGAGAGGCATGACAGTATCTTGGAAATTATCTCCTCTGATCTGAAGTTTGAAACGATCACTTAGATACAACTTGTAAATAATGCAGGTCAGTTCTATGCAAAACCAGAGCACACTGTAGTAGGCACTGGGGAGTGTAAGGGGTATTTCCAGAGGGGACTCCCAGCAAAACAGGACACATTCAAAGCAAGTACCGGTCATTTACCTTATCACTGAGTTCTGCAATACCTTTCCTCTCACTTTTTAAAAAGCATAAAATGTGGTCTCCAATCTTGCATAAACATGATGAGCCCTGTGTGTCAAAGTGGCCTTGTCAACCATGGGCAAACAATCTGGTAGATAATGGAGCAACACGAGTCAATTTGTGCATATTTTTATCTGACAAAGCAAAAGATGCTTTATCAAATCTATCTTCCTCATCGAAATCAACGTTTCAAGGTAACTGGAGACAGAAGACTTATTATCCATATAACAATTATCATGATAGTCTTACCTACTTGACAAAAAAGCAGGAGATAAGTGACAAGGAAATGTTCCAGATGCAGTGAATGACCAGTTAATGGCCACGAAAGGAACCCCTGAATGCCATCATCAAGGACAGCAGTCCTGAACAAAGGCAAGATTGTCAACATCTGCCAAATATGAATATGCTCCAGCCCCAGCAGTGAAATGGAGTGAAGAGCCCACAATCCTAAAGCAAGCTAGGACAGCTGGACACTAATGAGACAGTAGCGTGTGATTTAAACTTTTCCTCCAGCAGACATCCTGGAGAGTTCTCATCTTACAATGGGTTTCATTAACAGGATGCTGGGAAGACCTCATCAGACTGAGGAGACGCACTGAAGTTCTCCTGTCTGAGGACTAGGGCTCAGTGGCAAGTACCAGCTCCCTGTAAAGCGAGCAGTGCCTGTTTGATGCCATGAAACAAGAAACCTCCCCACAGCTCCAGCTGAGTGCATGTCCTTCCGCTGTGCGTGGGTTTTCATCGGCTATGGTTGGTTTTTCAGTCTTGGTGACTGCTCCCGCGTGTCTGCTGAACAGATACATGGTGTAGAAGCGGAGGGTGCTGCCTGTGCCTGCTGCACTGCTTCGGCACTGTTGTCTGCAGGTGACCAGAAGATCCAATACCCTTTCATTGTTCTAAAGGCTCTAAAGCTGTAGCGGCTTTATCACAGGTCTGGAAAATCAGAAAAGCCAGCAGCCTCTTCAGTGCCAAACACAGCAAACACTCCTATTGAGTCCTGCATATGCTGAGAAAGAATATGAAAGAGAAATGCAGCGCTGCAGAAGAAGTCAGTGTAACTCTGATCCAGGTTGGCCACAGACTGCCCAGAGCTCCTCAACCAAGGCAACGGAGCGAGAAGTTAGCTCCAGGAGCTTGCGTAGGGCGGGCTTTTGAAGGGAGAGCGTGTGAGTGAAAGGGAGCCGTTAAACAAACCGTAACAGGGGAAACACTGTCAGACTCTGCAACGTCCCTCTTTTACAGACTACAGCAAAAGCTTCACAATTCCCTTGCAGCACAAGATTGATAGAGAGAGGTCTGAAAAAATTGCCCCGTGGAAATGGGGACAGTTCTTGGAGTTGGTGCATAGAAAATGCAAGGCACACCTATGTGGTAACATGTTCCAGCTTCCCACTTAAACACGGGCCACACTTGCTTTCTGGTCATTCCCAGGGATGCTATTCAGGCAGCTCCTCTAGCTCCCTCCGTAGCCTTTCTGGTTCGTCCTCCTGCTCTGGGAATATCCCCGTGTCTGTGCTGCAAGCAACTGCAGCATACATGAAAAGGAGTAGAACACCGTCTCCCTGTTACCCAGGGCTGGCAGAAGATTTTTGGTGTAGTGACAGGCTCCAGATCTTGGATTCAAAGGAGCTATGTCACCTGGCACGAGATGATGAACTAACCCATTATTTTAAAGTGATTTTTGAGCTGAAACATTCATATCAGTTTCTATGACAACTCATTGTAGGTCACAGATTTCTAACCCAAGAAACCTCCTAATTTGAGTAGTTGCAGGTCATTTGTACTAATCAAATTGTTGGCTACTTTGCAAATGCTTTTCTTACTGACCCCAAACTCCCAGAAGGGCCAGATCACAGAATAATTGTTCTGCTGTATGCCTCTTAAAAGTGCCTGATGTGATGCAAATAATTTATCAGTAATAATTAATAGCATGAGAAGCAATACTCTTAATTTTCTTGAGCAGAAAAAGCCTTTCATCTTATTTTCTCTTGCTTCTGCAAATCAGATCCAAACGTGTAACTTGTATCTATCTACAGAATAATCTTTGTTCAGAGCCATGGTTGCTATGCTCAGATTTAGCAAATTTTCACAGAATTCTGCAGAACAAATAAATATAGTTATAGCTAGGAAAACGGGCAACATCTATAAACATATCAGGAGACCCAGAAAAGGGTTTGTATGCATAAAACCTCACCTGCTTTTTAAGAATTATTTCCATTGATCTATTGAAATATATTGCTCTTCCCCACCAACCTTGCCTCGAAATATATATTCATGTACTTCAAAGCCAGGACAGACTCTCAGGTCTGATCACTGCTGTACTTGCCAGAGAATGGTACCTGGTTATGCTTACAATAAGACTATGCCATTTCTGAGTTTCCAGTGGCTTACATAAAGAAGTAAACTTACAAAAATACATGTCCTCTGACTTCAGCTGAGCTGGTAACTTTGCCTTTGGCATTGCAGTTGCTGTAGTTGATGGTTTTCTCTGGTTCCCTGTACAAGGGAAATTTGAAAATTCCTCACTGTTTTAGAGTGAGTCTTAATCACAGATCTGAAGCTCCTGGATTCAGGTAATGACTGGTGAACCTCAGCTCTCTACAGGGGAAAAAGGTACCTTCCTCACTTTTGATGGTCTGAAAGAAAACTTGAAAACCTAAAGACTCGAGGACCAGAAAAACCCAAAACCAAACCAAAGCAGAAACCAATTTCATTGAATTCCACAATTTCTAGATCAGTTTCACATCTGGAGGCCTTAAGCCATGATTTCCAATTATCCAGCTGCTGCAGTCTTAGATGTTTGACAGACCATCCCAGCAGAACATCCAGAACACACAGGGCCAGCTCCTAAATGAAGCAAGGCAGAACAAGAGGCACTAGGAGGGTGGCACTATCTGGCAGAATATGGCACCTGGCATCCTTCAGCTTTCTCTGTTTCATGAAGCCACCCCAGATTTCTCCCTAAAAGCGTGCTTTCTTTACTGACAGTGCTCTGGAGCTCCTGCCTGCAGGAATATACCAGAGATTTTGGCACTACTGCTGTGAAATCTTGCAGCATTATTTTATAAGGAGCCTTTTCCCTCCCTGCACTGATGGGAAGAACACAAGGCGAAGTCAAACAAAGATCTTATTCATTGCCTCAGCTCTCTAAGTCACACACCCCCATGCCTACGCATGCACACACAGACACACTTCGCAGGAGCCTTGTGCTGTATTCAAGCAGGCACAGCCCCAGGCAATGACAGGAGAAAGGGCCCTCATAATTGTCATTTATCAATATTCATAAAGAACCTGCCTTAACCCCCACTTGTGCATGCTCGGGAAAAAAAACACGAAATGAAACCCAACCAAAATAAAAATAAAATGAAATAATCATGTTGCTGCTCATTACCGCAGGGGATTTCCTCTCAATGTCACCACTGCCCTGTGCAGTAATTGGCATTATCTGTTATCTCTGAAGCCATAATAAGGTTTGCCACAGGGCATTTTCTGTAGTCATATTTTTATTTGTCAGCTTGTGAGATACAGACACCAAATATGAGCTTGACCAAGGCAAAAGCCCAACACACACACCACGCACGCCGCCAATCCCAGCTCCCGCCGGTGATGTCACACGCAGCCAATGAGGCGCCCGCCAGCTCCCCTTGCCCGGCTCCCACCCTCCCTTGGTGCTGCAGCATTCCCTCGCTCGAGATAAAAAGTCTTCCTGAGGAAACCAAGGATTTGTGACCTGCCCCGCTATGTGCTCCTACATTGTTTCTGACAGAAAACATAGCCGGCACGGACAGTACAGAGGCAGGATATTCGAAAGGTACTATTGATTTGGGCACTCAGCTGAGACACCTTAAAGGCTCTGAATTTAGGAGAGCAAACACCTAGCATACGGTGAATGGCACCTCAGGAAAAATCCATCATTTATAGCCAAACTTCCTCAGCTAAGGTGGTCTTACACCGACATCCAAAGAACTCCGGGTTCCTCTGCAATTTCTTGCACCACTGCTGCCAGCGTGTGCTCCAGGCACTGCAGCATGGTGCAGAGCCCTTGGAGCTAGCGCAGAGGAAGAGCTGGAAGCAGAAGCAGTAACGCTGCATCACCGAGCTAACCGTTCTGCTTGCCAGCTCAGGGAAAGCAGCAAGGTAACACAGAGACACGTAATACCTCTGCATGGTGCTCTCTGTTCGCACCATGGCTGCCTGTGGGTCCCAAGCACGGCACGGTGCTACATACACAGAAAAGTCCTTAAAGAACTCTACAGTGGGTTACCTATAAGCTTTCCCCCATGGCCAACCTGTACCACAAAACCCTGCAAGTGACGGCACCTCCAATCTTCCCCCAGTTTCCATTGTATAAAATGAGAACAGAAAGCTCATAGTTTTTTAAAACAACACACAAACAGACTCAAGCTCCAAGCCTGTTCTGCTTGTTTGAAAATACCTCTTAGACACGGGTGATATCTCTACACAGTAGCAGCAGAAGCTTTTTACTGGCGGGAGGATTGGGAATCCTTTCTGATTCTTTGATCTGGGAATCCTGGTGCACCAACACATTTTGAGCAGTGAAAGCTCAATGTGGTTACATACTGCTGTGAAAGTAAGCCACAGATATTCCACAGTGTTTTGGGAGATGCACGGAGAAGATTGGACAATGATCCGGGGCTGGGGACACCAGGCTATCCATCTATTCTGCCAGTAGGTTAGAGGCACCCACATTTAGTCATTAACCAAAGCAGAAGCCTTCATTTTTCAACATGGTCATAACTGGATAACCTGGCTGATGAGATGATTTGTCATTTCACTGCCCCACGACAGGACAAGGTCAGGCTTCATTGCTTAGGAAAGCACATTAACTTTTATACTCACACACAGGCACACATATATTTATGCACGATCTGATTTTCAAAAAGGGTTTAATGGTAACTATCCAGAATACAAGACAGAGTCTAATATAACACAGACCACACAAGTCTCAGAGTGACCTGGAGGGAGGGAGAGCTTATGATTTACTGCTAACTTATTCAGCACTAGATGCTAGTCGAGTGGGAGCTGGCAAGGAGACAGGGGATTTACTTCTAAACAAGACTACTGCCCACAATCCAATATGTTTAACAGAGGAAAATGGATTCCTCAATAGAGACATGCACTCTGCCTTGAAAATTCCACATACTGTTAAACCTGCAGAGGTGCTTGTCTGTCTGACAGCCTTACCATGATCCTCACTCAGTTTATTAAAGTCTGCCATATCAAGAGGTATCTATCACTACCCAAAGGACTGGTATGTTTGTGTACATACACATGCTTTTCTAGAAACTTCTGTCCCAATGGAGATTCATATTTCTCTGGAATATTCATTTGGAAGAATAAATAATTTCTCTGCAGTTGTACTTAAAACATTTTTGAGTCTTCTTGGATTAGATCTCTAAGTGTTAAGCCAAGTAGGGAACAGGAACATGTATGTATGCAACCCGCCAGTGGTTACGCTGCCCGGCGTACATAAAAAATAACAGCTGTACAACCTACCAAGAATTATGCTGATTATAAGAAGGTCATGATCAGTCGACCCAGTTCATTATCAGGGAGGAAAAATAGTGGAATTCACAGAATAAAACTTTTTTTTAGGAAAAACTTAGATCCTCCATTTAGGGCACACAACCTGCTCTCAGCTCTCTGGGAATTTCTCTGACTATTGGAAGTTTGCTTGTGCCAGGTAGGCATTGTCCTCGGGAGCTTCTCACCCAGATCCACCACCTCTGAATCACCTCTCCTGCTAACAGTATACTCTTCTTAGTATACCCTCAAGAAATATGCTCTCTTTCAGATTAATATTTCCCATTGAAATGAGTCAAAAATGTAGAGGAAGGGGGCTAGAAAAGCAAGTTAAATACTTGGGCATCCATTTTTGCTGTGGCCATTTATGCTGTGGGCATCTGGTTTGCCAGTTCTCAGCACAAAACTGGGGGTACAGAAAATCACTGCACTGTTACTGAGAAGTAACCACACAGTGATTATCCAAATCCAACTATTGCAGTATCTATCAGTGGCCCTCAGCCTCCTGGAGGGGGGCACCTATGGCTACCTGTGGCTATGCAGAAGCAGCCATGCAGACGTAACGTAAATGGTCTCCCCCAGCCAATTTAAGTGTGAGGAGCTGCATTTCTGAGAGATAAACAGGAAGTTATGGGTCAGCAGCTGTACAGAAACTCTGTGCTCAGACTGATTGTAACAACTTAATTTCACTATAAATTAAATTAACTAAACCTGCTGAAGACAAAGGAGAAACTAGTCCAATTTAAAACACCACCTGAAAGCACAGGTTAAACCATACTTGGTGGTTAAATAGTGAGTAGCAATCAGCGGTCAGATCAAGGAAATTCTTCCCTATTGGAAAGGAAATTAAAGGCAACAGTGACTCAAATGCCCAGAAGGGACTCAGTGAAGGTTGCCAAAAGCCAGCAGGTTTCCAAAAACTGAAGGAAGCCATAAACCAACTTTGCTGTATTCGTAATTGTCCCAAGTTTCTTCAGGGATTAATTTTGATATAGTGTATGTAGTTCTCAATTATTAGCAAGTGTCCCAAGAATGATGGAAATTAAACTGCTTTTCCTTGGTGTTTTTGGTTTTCCTGGTTAAAGCATTCCTTGTGAATCAGTTCTCTCCCAGTGAGAAATGATGGACAACCTTCTCCATGCAAAGTCTATCTGTGACTGGCTGTTGTGGTTTAACCCCAAACAGTAACCGGACCACGCAGCCGCTCGCTCACCCCTCCCCTCCCCAGTGGGGTAAAGACAAGAATCAGCGAGAGAGAGCTCGCGGGTTGAGATAAAAACACTTTACCAGGGCAGCAAAGGAAGAGATAAAAATATATTAATTAAAATAATGATCCATAAGGATAATAGAATATATAAATTGAATGATGCACAATTTCTCACCACCCGAGGACCAATACAGCCCGTCCCCAGCAGCAGCCAGGGAGCAGGGATATTCCCCCGCAGCCACCCCAGAACAGTAAGTTCCAGAGAGAGCGCGAGGGAACAGACAGACAAATGAATGAACAAACAGGCCTGAATGAAAACAAATGGAAAAAAAAAGTAATAAGAAGGGAACATGAACAGAAAGGGAACTGAACAAGGAACTAGAGTGAGGGGGCAATGGTCAACCCTCACTTACACCGGGCACAATGTCTATGGTACGGAATACTCTCTTTGGCCAGTTTGGATCAAACATTCTGGCTGTGCCCTCCCAGGGTTTTGCACCTGCACATCAGCAAAGCCTGGGAAACTGCAAAAGGTCCTTGATCGTTCAGCAGCAACCAACACCAGCAGCAGTGCGCTGTCACCATTTCTCACACAGTAAATCCAAAACACAGGAGCTGCTGAAGACAAAACCAGATCCGTCCTGGCTGAAACCAGGACAATGGCGCACTGTCTCACAGATAGCCAAGAATTAAAGAATACATCAGCACTTTACACAATCCTTTTAGAGCCTTACAACATCAGTTACTTAATAGTAAGTAAAAGTATCAAGAAATAAGATCCCTTTGTTCTGTGCTTAATGTAAAAAGTAACTCCCATTCGAAATGGCTGTACTCACCATATTGAATGACTATGGCAGAAGTCTAAAGCAGAGATGATTTGTCGGAAGAACTTTCTGGCTTCTTTTGGTGTCAATCTTCCCTTTTTTACAAGATAGTCGAAGAGCTCCCCACCTGACACGTGTTCTAGCACCAAATACCTAGAAAATAACAAAGTCAGGATTTTGTAAGCACATTATCATACCAACCCCCTCACACACTCGCAGCTATATACAAACGCCTCTATTTACACGCTGACAAGGAGAACACTTCTGGAAAGAACAGTGGAAGAGAATCAGAATTTTAAAATCAGGAGCGACTAATATTTTTAACAGGGGTTCTGCAAACTTCAGACGTGCCACTGTTGGATTCAGTGTTTAATGTAATAGTGAAAGCTAATCCAGAAGCCAAAAATGACTCAAAGGCCAGGAAGAGAAGAAGAGAAAAACCAGGTATAAGCTTTCAAAGCAGTTCTTAAAGCTAGTGTGGAGTGAGACTGCATACTAGGAAGCCTCAGGTCTCCTAACCAAGCTGACAGTTCCTCCATAAAACAGTTGTGGCAAAGCCGCACTCACATACTGTTCTGTCTTGGACACCTGAGAATCAGACAGATGTCAACAAAACAGAGCGAATTTAAAAAAAAAAAAAAAAAAGTAGTTTAAATTATGAAAACAAGAGCCACATGTGTGCAGCCTACAGAAGGGCTTCAGCTTTTGCTGCTGAACAGTGGTGATTTGCTGGAGTAGCTGCCCTCTCTTGCAACTCACATGTGAAATACAAGTGAATAAATAACACTGAGTGAATAAATGCAGCACAACGGGGACCCAGGAGCAGGAGAGGAAACCCCAGATCTCACACAGAACTCCTGGGAGTCATAGAGAGAAGAGTTAAACCTTCTGGACGTAAAGGACTTGCCATGGATGGATCATCTTGTTGTAAGCAGGGGTAATGAAAGGCAGTCAAGCAGAGGAAAACATAGTCTAAATCTCTGGATATGTTACCTAATAGTGAGAATGAAATGGTTTCCCCAAGGAATTGGCAGGAACACCTTCAACTGAACCATTTGAAAATAAATCAAGTATAATACGGGCCAATGGACAACAGACTTCTATTGGCAAGAGTATGGTTTGAAACCTCCATGGACTTTTTCCATCTCCACTGTGATTTTGTGCTCTACTGTCTCCTTGCTTATTTGCCCAGTATATACTATTCTATTACAAAATGAAGAAATTATGCAGTGAGATTACTTATTCAGAATCTTAAATAGCAAGTATAAATAAAAAATTATTATTACTGAAAAATCACTTTTGTTCTTTGGTTCTGTTAGCTAGTTTAAAGCCTGTAAGAAAGGCAGAAACCTCCTCCCTCACTGCCTGACTCCTTCAAAGGGAGTTTCAGGGCAGCACAGCCGGGCGTGTGATCTGAAAGGTGGCTTCGGTAAAGCCACAATGCAAGGGTGAACAGGGCATTCAAATTGTTTGAGAGAGATCACCAGAAAGCTTGCAAACAAGAGTTAGCTATTTTTCCAAATGCTGATTGTACTTCTCTGCCCCCTCCTCCCAACAGCACAGCAGACCAGGCTGAACTGTGTGTGCAGCATGGCCCCCATCTCTCAGCGCTTTGCTTTACTGCAAGCTAGTTTTATCACCAGTATTAATCCAACTCTTCAAATTTGAGTGGACAATGAAAATAATTAATCCAGGATACTGTCTTTTCTGTATCTCAAGCAGCATAATCTCAGAGGTAATTTCTAAATTTGAAATGGAAAGAGGAGAAGATTATTAACAATTTGGGGGCTTAATTATTCCTGTTTTCAATGTTTCCAAAAAGATGTAACAGCATCAGTTGTTCTGAGTAAAGTAAAATTGGCTTAGTGATAATGGCATTAGCCTTGAAGTTGCAAAAGTGGGACGTGACCTCCTGGTCCATCATCAGCTTTTGCGCGACTTCCATGTATCAGCTCCCAGCCAGCACAAGGAGAAAGTATTTCCCTGCCTCAGAGGAATGTAGCACAGAACACAGTAAGAGACAGACATGAATATTGTCTTGCCAGCTAAGTAGTACAAAAGCACAGAAAAGTGGACAACAAAATGAAATTCTAAACTTTAGGGAATTAAAATAGTATTTTGTGCAATTTTATCAAAATAGTTACAAGAAATATGTAATATTGGCATTTTTTTCATTAAAATGAGTAAAAAAGAGAACTCTCAACTTGAAAATCACATTTGGAATATGTGGGTTATCTTCTCTCCAACAGATGAATAGTTACCGAACCGTCTACTGAGGACACCTGGGTAATACGAAGATCACCATTGACCCACATTACATTTTTTGAGCAAGACACTGAACTGCTCAGAAGAAAGCTGAAGTGCAGTAGCCATGGGCACAGGGTTGTCCACATTTTCAAGTCCCAGTCCTCATTTTCCAAGCCTTGGCTAACAGACCCTCTGATAAGAGGGTTTGCTATGTAATTCATTCTACCTCTCATGCTAGAGCCAGATCTGGCAGACCCAAGCCTGGCACAGAATCAATCCTAAAATTCTCCTCGACAGCTCCCTCTCCCACTGTGCCCAGCGGAAGCTGGATACAGCAGTGCATCTTGCCCCCAAATTCAAACTGATATCTGCTTTCTTTTCCTGGGAGGTATTTTACAAAGATGATTGCAGTTACAGGCATACAGAACACCCTCCACACTGGTTTCAAATGCAGAGTTTTGGAAAATTACAGACCCAGCATTTCTGTCACCCACAGCAGGAACTGCAAAGCAATTTATTTTCATCAACATCATCTTATTAATAACACTCAACGAAAATGCACTGACACGTTGTATGAAAAATAAAACAAATTGAAAGACAGGGAGCATTTACAAGGTTATTCATTTTTGCTTGCCACCTAGAAGCACCAGATATAACAATGGAAATGAACAGGGGAGAACACTTGAAAAAGACTAGTGTCTATGACAAGTCAAGGGACACGGAGAAGCACGGCGAGGGTGTATTCTGATCTGCCAAAGCCCCCAACGTGAGAGGAGTGAGAGGGACAACAAACACATTCCCCAATGGTCAAGTGCAACAAATAAATGCTGCAGGGATCATCCCACAAGTACTACGTGGTTCTGCTGCAGCTAGGATTTCTGAGTTTGGATCTGCAGCTGGTGTCCTGCCAACCCTATTCCCTCCAGTACAATGTGGGGTTTTTTTAGGAGAGCCCCTAACTAGGAGACTTTCGATTAAACAAGGGCATAATTCAGCACCTGCCTCCATCTCTGTGCAAGCCAATGTTTTGCTGGCAAATTACATGGCACAGTAGTAGTACACATGTTATTTACAAACAGGCTGACAAGAGGGGTTTAACCTTCTCCAAGTGTTGCACCAGTTCTAACTAGCACTGTACGGCTTACACAGTCCCCACGAAGTGCTGCCGATCTGTACCTATCCATCTCTGCGTAGGTGCGAGTGTGCCTGAGTGACTCCACAGAAGAAGAGAATACACACTCTGAAAAGGCGAACAGAAAAAGCAAAAGAAAGAGCATTATTCCAGAGGCTGGAAGATAAGGCATACTGCCACTACATCTCTCCTGAATCTGCGGCACAAAAGAGAATCCAGTTCCCGAGTCCACATCAGCATCTAAAATCCTTTACTTTAGCAAAGTGCTGTAGGATTGGAAGTAAGCCAATGCCAGCTCTTGGAGGATGCAGAAGGTAACACACAGCCTGTAGGGAGCAAAGCACTAAGAAGTATTTTCCCGAGTTTCCCCTTCCCTTCTATCTTTCCCAGACACGACAGGTTCTCATCTCACTATAGTACTACTTTTCTCATTTATTCTAAGCAAGGGAGTGAATTCTAAAAGTCCAAGAACAGTAGCCAGAACTACTCTCCTATTACATTGGGAGATGAAAAGTAACTTCCTGGTGAATGAAGCTTTTTTTTAAAATCCTGTCTATGTAAGATTGACAGGATCACTCTTCCCACTGTAAAAACGTAGGAAACCCTGCTCTGTGATAGTCATTGCAAGGGGGTTCGAGGGAAGGAAAGACCCAGCCTGTGGCTGGCAGCATGCACACTGCCTGCTGTGATAATACAGAGAAGAGCTGCATTAGGACAAAAGCCCCTGTAAGAGCACTTAGCTCTCACATCTTGGACAATCTCGACACACACCAGGTCTTCTAATCCTTGCATTTCACATGAGAGAAGCATTACAAGTATTAACCTCTTGTTCTTTACTGATAGGGAACTGCGAAGCAAAGTGACTCGCCCAGAGTCACAGTCTCCCAGTATCAGAGCAAGGATTAGCACTGGTGGTCCCTTGTGCTTTCTACTCCATGCTGTCCCAACCACCACTTTCCTCTCTGCTTGCAAGGACACCAGAAAAGCAAAACATCACTTTTGCAACTCAATATAAAGCCAAGGACATGTGGAATTAAAAATACATTCTCTATTATGTGTTTTCCTCACTAGATATATTCTTTAAGAGGCTGCAAATGTTTTCACAGGCCACAGCTTGCTTTCGTAAGGACACCGAGGTCCATGTCTCATGTCCCTGCTACAAGCCAAGACATGAAACAAAAAATCTCTGATTAAGTTTCAGAGCTTGAAGGAGACAAGACTTTGGTCTTTAAACCAAGAAGCCAAATACTTAATACAAGAATGACTTCATGGATGGGCGAGGAGCAGAGAGATTGCATGCAGCAGCATCCTATCTACTCCCTTTGCCACTGCTCTATGTGCATTCTGCCATCACCACCTCCCCAATAAAAGCTGTAAGTTCCTAACCTCAACCGACCCACGACATATCATATCAGAGACATGCCTGCAGCTTATAAAAGCAAGCTGAGAATAACCCTAGGCTCTTTCTTTCTTTCTTTCTTTCTCATTCCTTTTATTTACTCTTCCAAAAAGTAGTAACAAAAACTAAACAATATAGCAAAGGAGGGATGATTTCTCCATGTAAGTGATGGAATAGCCAAGATGAATGCGGAGAAATATGGTCTTAAATCACCTTTGTGCTCCCAGATTCTGGCTATACCAGGAACCAGTACAGACTCCAGAGCGCTCTAACTCACAGTAGCCTCCCCATGGTTGACTGTGGCTTGCTCTGTAGCTTAGACTGGAAATAAAATAAAAAGCACTGTGCCTCTCCTCCTCCTTACCCCAACTTGCCTGTATTCTGGGGATCACCAGATGTGACAGCCCACCAGCTTCACATCATTCCTGCACCTGACACACTATCCTGCTAGTCATTTTCTTCACTATGAGGATGGTGATGCACTGGAAGAGGTTACCCAGGGAAGCTGTAGATGCCCCATCCCTGGAAGCGTTCAAGGCCAGGTTGGATGAGGCATTGAGGAACCTGGTCCAGTGGAAGGTGTCCCTGCCTGTGGCAGGGGGGTTGGAACTAGATGATCTTTAAGGTCCCTTCCAACCCAACCCATTCTATGATTCTATAATTTCAGTCTTTTCCAAATCCTCCACATCAGTAGGACTCCTATAAACACAGAGGATGGTCCATTTCCCCCTGGAAATGATCAATAAATATCCAATGATTAACAATAATTTTATCTATAATCACCATATTTTTTAGTTGTATTCAACTATGCTAACTACCTGACAGGGCTGTGAGGATTTATGATCCCACTACAAGAAGTTTAGGGGGAAAAAAAAAGAAAAAAGAAAAAAGCTGTGACTTTTGCCCCAAAACACAGAAAAAAAATCTGCAAAATTTAGGCACTTGGATAAAAAATCAGTTCAGTTTTCTTCCTTTTCTCCTGAATAAACTAAGATGTTGGTTTTCATCTTTAATGTCTTTGGTCATCCTAGTGTCTTCCAGATGTTTTCTTTATTATACCTCTAAGATAATGGTTTTCCTATCCACCCATATGGCTAAAATTTCTTGTGTAATTTTAGCTAGATATCTTGTATTTTAATTAATTCATCATCTCTTTCACTTTGCTAAATACATTCTCGCCCCACTGCTGGTGATTCAAAATAGCTATCAGATCATCACTGCAATATCATTTTCTTAGCTTTCCACTTTGACCACTCCTTCCGTGCCTCCATCGTCTCCCTTTCTTATACTGTATCTAACATGCACTAGCTGCCTCCCCTTCTAGATACCTTGTAACCACTCTGTAATCAATCTACCATCTCTTCCTTGGCCTCTGTCTCTGACCAGCCTCCACAGACAGATTCCACCATCCACTTGTTAAATATCCAGGCAAACAATTCTGTGCTCTTACAGCATCCTCCCTACACTTGGAAGAGCATCATCGTTAATGACAGAGATATGACATTTTTCTTCAGCTCCTTCCTGAAGACGGTTCTTTGCCGTGATGGTTGACAACAGCTTGGAATTCCCCATCACATGGTTTCCAACAGTTGCTTTGCATTTTGGGTTGTAAACTGACTAGGGCATAGGCCCTGTTTTTGTCTCATGCTTGTCCAGTGCCAGCACAGCAAGGTCTTCTCCACGACCAAATTGCCTTACACTACAATACTATGAAGACATCATTTAAAGCAGCAGCAAAGACAGTTTTGGTGATGATTTCTCCTTCCCAGCTGGTGGACTATGCTACACCTTATTAAAGGGTGCTTCTGCCCAAGCCCTAGGGAGCTTTGAGGAGTAGCTCACAGAGCTCTCACTGAGGCACGGCAAGCTACAGGCTACCTCCAAAGCAGGACTGTAACAAAAGAAACAGGCTGGCTCTGAGCAATGCCTGGAAAAATGCTGTTAAAGAAAGACTAACTGGCATAGAGAATACCAGGACCATGCATTACCAGATATTTACAGCAAAATAACAAAAAAACCAACCCAAACACACCACTTATGATCTGTAAAGAATGAAAAGCTGTCTTTAAGCCATTAGCAAGAATGGTGTGAAATACTAAAATTCTTGCCAGATGGGATTGCTCGCACCAGCCCATCGCTATACATCCCATTGTGGGTATGCAGCTCCTGTTTTCTCAGCCTTATAGATCAAGAAATTAGGTCCTCTGGGGCAATACAAATGTATTTATTATTATAAAGCATTAAATGGATCAAGGTCTTCAGATGAAAGCTCATACTGAAAGACAAAGCCTTTCAGGTAAGTATTATAAATGCAAGAAAATAAGAGTACTTTATGAATGGAAGTCAATTCACACAGCTTCTTGTTTTGGTCAGGCAACAGAAGGTTTGTTCATCAGGGCACGTGATTAGCTGTCTGTTAGGGAACAAACTGATATTCCATTAAATGGTACAATATTTACACATATGACGCACAAGTAGGTTGGTCTTCTACATAAGCCTGAATGTACCACTGGGTACCATCACACACCACTGGACGATGTCCTAGGACACCCACTATGCGAGAAGTTAGACTGGACACTCAGGTGGCACTGGCGAGCTTTCAAGATGTACAACTTCAGGTGTGCACTCCAGCACGATGCAAAACCCAGATGCAATTATACAGAAAGAGATACAGGCAAAGACGAGAAAAATCAGGAGAGTTCCTGCTTGTTTCCTCTATGCTCAACAGTTTATTGCTTTGTGATGCCTACGGGGAAGATACCTCATGAAATGACCACACCTGCTGAGAAGCTCAGCTACTCTGTTTTATCATTTAATAGTTGATTATTATAAGGAAACGGTGAGAATAAGCCTAAAACTGGGGAACATGGCATGGATGAAGACACTTCAGAGTTGATGCAGATGTCTAAGCAATTACCGAGGCCAGGGACACAAGTCAAGTAGGAATCTCCATATAAAGACAGGTCTTCAGTTCTTTTCGGTCCCTATGTTTATTAGTGCCCACATCTTTAAAAACCTCTTGAAGTTTGGCCACAGAATCCAACACAAAGGGAAAGGGCTGCACCACAAATGGCAAGTGCTAGGTACTGCCGCCGATCTTGAGGAACTCTGAACCATCTCACAGCAACCCAAAATCCCCAGAAGATTATTCACAAGAAACTAACTGCTCCTTTTGACCAACTCAGCTAAGAGCTAGAAAACTCATTACATTTCAAAGCTCTGGTGAATCAGCAAGTGATCTGTCTGGGACAGACTGCTGAAGATAAGCCTCTAGAAGAAAAAGTCCTAGTGATTCCTTTTCCATGCTGCCACCCTACTTACAAAATGTCCTTCCATACATATACATGAACAGACATATGTGTAGCAGGGAAGAGGTTAAAAGCTGCCCAGCTGAGACTGACATGTTGTAACTCTTTGACGGCTTTTTCGTTGCACTGTTTTCTATTGATTAAATAATCTCTATCAGATATTAAGCCCCTTGTTATTGGCGTAGCCTATAAATTATTCAGAAGTTATATAAATTCTTATGACTAGCATGAATTTTTAAACCCTAATTTGGCACCAGGCCAAGAACTCTATTTTTTTTTTAAAAAAAAAAATTTTTTCTTCACCAGCAAGAAAATGTGCATGTGTTATTCCAAAAGACAATTTTAACTCTAGTCTGCTTGTTTGAATGGAGATTGTATGTGATGGCTCATTATGTTTGGACATGAACAGGTTGGGGCTTTTGGGGAAAAGAGAGGTAGTAAGAGACTACGCTGTTGTGCTCTGTACCTTTGATTTATTGGGGATGAAAGGTGTTTTGAGCAGTGCCTTCACGGTGTGCAGCCACGAATGCCAAGGCACTGCAGCAGCCTCCTGTTTGGGCACACAATATGGAATGGATCCATCCAGAGGGATCCCTAGCACAGGACGGGCAGAGCTGAGACAAGATCCATCAGCTCACTGCTGCAGTTCTGCTAGTGACCATATACATTTGGGTTTTATTCTTCAGAGCTAAGTGGTCTTTCTGTTAACAAGTAGGGCCCAGACACACACAACATTGCCTACCAAAGCCTGAAAGAGAAATGAGACACGTAAATATACTGTGGCTCTGGAGCTACATCTCCCCTTGACCTTTGCTCATGTCACAGAACTGCTCCGCTATGGCCCTGCTTTCCCCAAAGCCCAGCGTCGCGGCCTGGGTGGTACGCAAGCGCCGGTGTCAGGCCGTGCTTTTGGGCAGAGCTCAGTAGGACTGCGTGGGACGCGGTATAGTATTTACCAGCAGCACCACCACTTCTGTGCAAGCCCTGCTGTGTGCCAGGGTGGCATCCCCCCTGCAAGCGGTGACACCTGTCCTCAGCACAGCACCCCCTCCCCTTCCTATGGCCTCTAGCCACCTCGTCGCCTCAAGGCCCACCCTTGACTCTAAACCTCACATGTGCTGGCTCCACTCCCACAGCTGACTGGCTTTCCTTTGGCTACACACGCTTGTAATTCATGACTGTACTAAGAGAAGTCAACAGCAGGAGAAAAGGGGTCAAAGCAGCTGGTTACGAATATTTCTCTTAATTCTAATCAGGGCTCAGGTGGAACATCATTTTGTCTTCCAATCCTGTTCTACTTTCTTTTCCTGTATGCACAGCATCTGACACCCCACAATCAGACTACCAAGATGCATAACTACCACAAAATTAATTTTCAGCGCTGGGCCCCTGGAGCCACTCCAACTTTCTGAATCCTCCTTCTGCCTTTAGACAGGCTTCCCCGCAGATGGATCGAATGTCAAAGTCCTGGGCTATCAGTAACAGAAGAACATGCTGAACCCTTTTTCCTCTTTCTTACATCCTCTGGCACCTCACAATTAGTTTTCAACAAAAATAAACAGAATTACAGGAAAATCCTGCAGGAGAGGACTGGCAGCATGAATGCCTCTGCAGACACCACCAGAGCTGTAACTCTTTGACTCCTGCTGTCAGCTGATCTTGTATAGGCCAGAAACGTGAGCTGTGCACAGGCAGGAGAACATTTTAATTTTGTTATCCGGCTCATTGGGAAGCACCTTCACCTCTGAAATCAGGAGGCGGCGTGTTGTGTACATTGCAATGAGGCTTGGGCACTTGCCCAGTGATAGCACTGTACTGCTCAATGATGAGAAAGGGACTACTTGTGCTTGGGAAAAGAGCTGATGAATGCACGGCACGTTTCAGAGAACAATAGTCCAATGTCCGTTCCTTCTCTCAAAACAGATTCTTGTTTAAAATGCCAATCAAGCTGGACAATATAGAGGCTTAAAATAAATGCTCACACAAAACGGGAAAATTTGAGATCTTTAAGTGTGAAGATTTTAAAATTAATCAATATAAATCTATACATACATACACAAATATCTGTATGGACCTATAAATAGAATGTTACAGATATATATATATACACAGACATTGATGGAAAGCGAATTAAGAAATACTAATATAAACATCTGAAAGAACAGGGCATAGAGTGGTCCTAGGATGTCTTTAGTCTGTCTCATTTCCACTCCTTGCCAACCCCCCATAATTTAAACTAAATAGCTAATCAAATGAGATCAAACGGATAATCCCGCTCCTGTCAGTTCTCCAGCAAAACTGTATCAGTCAGCTTTGTCCCCTTCAGGAAAGGAAGGTCCATCTCCTGTGGACTATATGATGGCACTTGGGTTGCCATGCTAACAGCTCCTCTAACAGTGGGACAATTGCTTTTCTAAGACCAAAAGGAAAGCTGAATTTACCGCATAAAATGCAGTAAATGTACATATCAGAGTTTTAAGAATAAAGCGTAAGATTGCTTCCTAGAAAAAAACCTGAGCCAACCACTTCACTCATGAAGGACTGGGCTTTGCACGTTTCCTCTTATTTAATCCTCAGCAAGTCTGCTAATGAGAACCTCCTGCTCATTCAGTGCCGTGCTGCTAACAGCTACGAACTTCGCCTTCCTCTCCGGCTGCTACACAAACTCCAGCCAGGGACAAGGCAGGAAAGACCTTCTCTATTCATAGCTCAGAGAAAACAGGACCATCGCACAGGTTCATGCAGTTCATTTGTAATGCAGAAACCCTATGATCAAAGGAATGTTTCCCTGCCTCTACACCTTACAGAACACACCAAAACTTTGTTACCAGCTTTGTTATTGTGTTGCTTATTCCTTTAGTTTGTTTACATTTCCCTAAACTTCCTGACTGTCTGAACTTGGTGAGTCAAAATGATGGTGCACACACAGGTTTTGGTAGCTCCCTGATCACTCCCCACTATGAATCAGCAATGTAAGTTCTTAACTCTGGGCTTACCCCATACCAGACTACTTTAACTCACTCTCAGTCTTCAAAATGGAAGAATGATCCCTCCCTCCTTCCTGGCTGGTTTGTCTATTGACATTGCATGATGGGACAGAGGGAAGCATAGATTATCTATAGCTATTTCTAAATTACCTATTACAGTGGACTCCCAGTCTTGCTTGAAGGCTGTCAGTGTGATCATACAACAAATACAAATTAATTCATCTGTCAGTAATACTGCTAGTTTAGCCAACATAATGTATATCAGGGGTGGTATATCAGCACACAGAGCCACAGTGCAGCTGTGTGTGTTTTCCCCTACGCACCTAGAACCGTAGTCCACAGTTGTACTAAATAAGACAACTCAAAATGCTAGATAAAGAGCTGGAAGTCTTAGAGCTCACAGCTATCTCCATCTCTCCAACCATCTTGGTAAAAAAACCCACGAAAACCAACAGAAAATGACTGCTAGGCTAACACACATATGCTAACAGAGTTTTATTATTATTTTTTAAAACTCATTTTCAGTGTTAAACAAACTGTGGAAAAAGGATTTGATTCATGGTTGTATTAGGAATCTACTCAACCAAAGCCCCTTGTCACAAATTAAATCATAAACCAAAAGTCAAACATGATTTGTGAAATTAACATTTATTGAGGAAATACTCCCCAGTGCTGCATCGTGATTAGTCTTTGGCATCTGAAATACCACCCATAATTCACGAGCCCCTGTGAAACCATGCCACCACCGTTACTGCTGAGGTGGCAGGAATGATGGAAAGGTGCTGCCACAACCAGAGAGCAACCCCTTTTTTTGATGCTGGCGAGAACTAGAGGTCACTGTGTCTTATTATTTGTGAAAGTACTCACACACACACTTCTCTGCCCCCACACACTTGTAACACTTCGCCCCCCCACAGACACTTTCCTCCATCTCTTAGATTTATCCAAGGCCACAGCTGTTTCTAATTTTGAACACGCAGGCTTGGCAGAAGCTCTGCATTGTGCCCTTTCTTTAAAATAGTGACTAATAAAAAATGAAACGTAATTAACAGTCATTGGCTCTTTCACAGAGTCAGTGTCTTTCAGCAGAGGGATTCAGTGCCTTTGCAGGGAGATGTGGAAAGCTCCATCTTAACAGGCAGAGGAGTTAAAGCACGAAGAAGACCTGGTGATTGCTAAAGGCTCAACGGTCACTGGCAAAGCCCACTTTGGAGCCCAGCATTTTTTAGAAGCCAGGATAACCAGATACAGCTTAAAGATATCGGATGCTTCCCTTTTCAAGGTGATTTTCATCAGGAAGATATTTTCCTGCCAAGAAATGAAGTAATTTTTTGGAAATCTTAGTGTAAGACCATCCCCACTGAGCACTAGATAACTCTTCCCATGCAGCAAAATAGCCCCCAAGTCTTTCATGGTAGAGAAGGAGAGCTCAGCTCAGCTGCTGGCTTCACCGGCATTCAGAGCAAGACAAAAGCTTCAGCACCTCTATAACCCATCCCCTCACCCCAGGTGGTGATCATGGCCTTTCATCTTCATCTATTCATACATTGTCTCCACCACCCGAGTATACTACACCTAGCTGGAACACATCAGCTGTACGCTGTGTTTTTGCAAGTGTGTGAGTTTGTGTGTGTTCCCCTAAGATTACACAACGTATAAATAAACAAGGATCACAAAGAAGAATATTCTCCCTCTCTTAACCAAAAGAAAGCCTGGGGCCTCATCCTACACCCCTTTAAACCAGAATACAGTGGAATGTACTCTTACAAATGATGCCTCTCTTTTCAGGATTAAAAGAGAACTTAACTGCCTGTAAAGCCTCATTTTCCATTGCTATCCTTGCGCTAGGTCTGGGCCTCTGTCCACAGCTGGGGCGAACTGGGCTAAAGGGAGCCGGGACCATTTATGCCACCGAGGACCGAGCCTGCGGCATGCAGCTCAGAGAGCATCTGAGCCAGCCTCCACCCAGTGCCTGCAGGAGCTCCCCCGGCAACCCCACTGCACCACGGGTGGCAGGCTCTGCCCCAGAGGAGGACGGGGAATCCAGAAGAAATTACTGCCTGCCCTACTAAGCTGACCCTTAAGCACATAGGCCTCGCTTCTTGGAACAGGAATTCATTGCTTCAGTAACGAGACTGGCTGAATAATCCATGAGGGATTGTTACTCCATTCAACACACTTACTTTGGGTAAACAGGTGCTCCCTTCTTGTGTTGTGACATTAAGGAGAGGTCACCAATGGTTGGTGGGTTTTAAAAATAGTTTAATTGGTTTTAACCACTCTCTTCTACTTGCAACAGCCTGTTAAAAAGCTGAAAATAACACTGAATTCCTTACTGGGTTGCCCTTTTCTATTTGGAGAACATTGATTTTTTTTTTCCTGTTGTGCCAAGATTAATGTGGCCTGTTTGACAACAGATTCAACATATCTAGTGCCCTGTCAAGCTAAAATGACTCTGTGGACAACATCCCTGCCTGACACTAGCAGTGATCTGGGGAAAAAAAACCAACCAACCAAACAAACAAACAAAAAAAAACAAAACAAAACAAAAAAAAAAAAAAAAAAAAAGGCTTTGCTACTTAACTGCTACCGCAGAACCATTGGAAAATTTCAGCAGCTCTTAAAATCAAGAATTGTTATTGATGAGGCAAATTTAAAATATTGTTAGTGAGAGTCAAAGGTTTCAATGAAAACTTTTAGGCAAGGGAGGCTATCCAAATTATCCACTGTAATAGTCTGTTACGATTTTTGATTCAAAATGCTTCCAGACTCTACAGGTACAAACACTCCTCCCCTCTTTGACAGAAATGTTGATTTGTCCTCTCTCCTCCATTTTAAGTAGGAAAAGCAACAGCATATAAGTAAAGTACAGTGAAGAAAAGGAGAAAAGCAAAGGAAATAAGGAGTGTTCCTTCCTCATCCAAGTTACCAGATATCACATGAACACCAGTGGAGGGTGAAAACATACCCTGTTCCATTCTTTTAGAAATGTTAGTAAGTTCCAAACCCCTCCTCTCCCTCCCTTCCTTCCTCCTTCCCCTTTCTCTGGCAAAAGCCAGTAATACCTACAAATATTTTTTATTTTCGTAAACATCATGCAGCTTTAAAACGTGGGGATGTTCTATCAACTTCAGGATGGCTATTTCCCGCTCCACCTGGAAGAAAAAAAAAAAAAAAAGAAATAAAGAAGATTAGAAGCTTGGTCTTAGAATACATTAGACATCATTACACATTTTCTTCCCATTTATACATTCTCCACTCAACTTTATATGCAGAAGATATGGCAACTTATAACAATGTATCATATTTAGCATCCACATAATTTAAGAATAATTCAATTTATTCAGCCTCAGCACTCCCTGCCCTGCAGGGCAGAAAACCAGCAAAATTTCAAGGTTGAAAGAAAAGTCCCAAATATACCAAAGGGAATTAGCTGTAGGAGTTATACGAGCATTCAAGGCTGTTCCTGCCTCACAATCCAAAGCCAATGACATATCCTCAAAGTACAGAAACTCTAAGATGTCGCTTAGGGCTCTCCTGACCTCCCACAGGCACAGGTGACCACGCTGCACTACTTATTGAATACTCAATTAATATTAGCAAATCCCCATCCTGAAGAACTTGCAGTGTATGCACGGGACACAACGAGTGGAAGACAGACAGCAATGTGGTTTTATAGCTGCAGAAGTGAGGCACAGAAAGGGAAAGAAATATAAGAAGTGACATAAGAAGCACAGGGCACAAGAAGAAATTAAACCAGATTACTGGAGACGCAGCATTCAGAGCCTTAAGCATAAGACTCTGCTTTCTCTCAATTCCCAATCTGTTCGAGTACGGCTCCTTCTAAGAGCGTGTCTTCAACTTGAATTTACTAAGGGTATTCATTAGAGATGGAGTCAGTGCAGTTCCTCAGCTGCTAGCAAAATTGCTCCGTGCTGCTGGAAGCCACACTGTAACTCTGATCTGACCTAGGCTAACTTGAAGGGAGCTAATGTAGCATTGCGGAGACTGGAGAGAACTGAAATAAACCCTGCAACAAGACACAGTTTAAGCATTGCAGTTGGGCATGACAAATTTCCATGAATCCACAAAGGCAGGAAAAAGACCTAAAGAAGCAAATAAGGACAACTAAGTAGGGTTTTTTTCCAGTTCTTCAAATAACTGATTGTCTCAGAGCTGCTATGCTAACAAACAAAATGCGAACAAGCTACAAAATCATCCCTTAACATCTCTGCAGCAATTGGATGAGTAATTACGAATTTGCCCCGGTACACCTTTAGTTTGTGAGGTCCTTTAATTTCCTGAGATATCATTCTGTGTTAAGCCTGAATACAGACAACCTTCCCTGAATGCCAGTAAGATATTGGGCAGGAAATTAGAAAGTGGTAGTCTTCCAGCCCTGCAGAGGAGGAGGATTTCCCAGCATGTTGGTTATCACCTCAGATCTCTCTTCCTCTACATCATCACACAAAACCAGCAAAGCAACTCTTGCACCACATCACCCTTGGCCCTCCTTGCATATCAGGATGGAAGAACGGGTGTTTGTACATGTGTCAGTCTTTCAAAGTCACTTCTTCCTCTCTGCAGAGTCAAAGTCAACTGAGAGATCCACTTCCACACCCGGGTCTCTGGAAACAGCTCCTTCAGAGAAGTGGGGAATGCGCGTAATCATGTATGTACACAGCTCAGCACTGCCGGAACTGCCATGAATTTAGTGATACACAGTGCTGGATGGTGACAGCTCTGTAGGCGTAACTTACTCATGACCAGCACTTAGATGAAAGTCGCTTATACAAATAGGACACAAAAGTTGGGTAGATTTCAACTGTACAGCTACTCCACCAAAAAAACAGAGAGCGCGCTATTTATTCCATTTTTGTCTCCTCTTCAAAAAGACCTGTTACTCTTTTCTCTTACAAGATACGCACTGATACTTGCAGAGGACTTGTTCAACTTTGTAACTGATAAAATTGGATTTGCTTCAAGAATAAGGAAAAACAAAACAGAAGCAGCAGCTACTCCCGTAACACTCTTCCAATAGTACTGAGGTTCACCATCAGCACCACCTAGCACAGCTGCTCAGAAACTGGAACTCCAATAAACTTCCCTTTGGATGGGGGAGACCAGGTACTTCGTGGGGAATGTGACCATCGCCCTAGCTATGGCAGGGATCATCCAACCCAGTTCTCCCTCCTGGGGAATATTCTGCCTGTGAAAGATGAAATCCCCTGCAGATGGGCTGTCTCACTGCACTGGAGATTCACTTCCGGAAAACCTCTTGGTGGGTGGGGTGGCAGCGTACGTTCAGACCACGTGAGCGATGCACGGCAGCATCAGGGTCCTGCTTGGTTACTTTCCGAAAGAGAAAGGAGGCAGCGATTATGTCTATCACTTGGAGGAGGGGATTCAGTTATGGCACTGCATGGCCTATGCTCAGTAAGAGAAAGACCAGAAAGTACCTATCTACTTACTACCTACAGATTTACCAATTAAAAACCAATTAAAAAAGAAATAACCTGAGTTACTTTACTTTCATCATTTCACTACAATGTATTCAGTTCAGTGGCGTGTTCCGCCAGTCCAGCGCAGGCAGCAGGCAGCTTTCCACAATCTGCTATCTCTTCCAGCTGTAAACCAAGGACAAAACTAATCTACTAATCTCAGAAAGACTTTGCATAATCCTTCAGTGAAGAGGGGCTTTATGAAGGAAAAGTGTCATTATTGTACTTCTCATAGTCTAGGCCTTGGCTCCGTGTAGAGCCTAATGGCTGCATTACCTCAAGAACTGGAGAATCCTAGCTCTCTAAACAGCAATCTGATAAAGATCATTCTCAAAAATCTTACAGCAGTGTCCTGCCTCTTTTCCCTTCCAAAGAAAAACACCAGTTCACAAAAACGTGCAACAGACCACCTTCTCAAAATCACTACTGCAGTCATTAGTGATGGGTGACTCTCCCAGATTCTATTCATTCATTTTTTATATCCCCACAGAGAACCCAATAATTGATACGGGTGGGACACAGGCCGTAGATCTCAATGATGATTTTACTGATGCATGGCTCAGGAGGGCCTAGCAGCCACGGTGTCATTAGCAAAGGAGAGGTATCTGAACTCACTGGCAAAATAAAAGAGGCCTGAAATAGCACGCAGCTCTGCCTTCTTCCCCAGAGCTCTGCCAGCCCTTGGCATGCCTTTTTTGCGCATCCCTGTGCTGGCGAGCCACGGAATGCTGTCCAGCTCAGAGCTGGCAAGGACAGGGGGATGGAGAAACCCTGCAGGGATGTTTGCTTTAATGCAGATACAATTATCAGAAAGCAGGCCAAGCTCAGAATAGCCTGTCTAGGGAGGCTCAGAGTCTGCGATAAACAGGAAACATGGAGAAACATTTGCATAATAGTTAGAAGAGAAAGGAAAAAAGTGAAGCTTTCCCTGTCACACAAACAGCGGGTCACATCACAGGGTCCCAACTACAGCCTGGGTTGCCTCATACCATGGCAGGTTACTGACCGCAGCACTCCAGCGCCTCGGAGCTGAAAGAAAAGAGCTGTGAAAGGCTCTGCAGGGCAAAGGAAACACATTGCTAACTCGTAACCTTGCAGGTGCCAATTAGAGGTTTTAAAAACCTATGCAGGAGGCTGATTTGACAGGATGCTCCAGCGATTCAGCTAATGACAAAGTGCAACATGGGGGCAACGCAACCCTTAGAGGAATAATGTGAAACCCCAGTTCCCTCTCCTCCATCGCTGCTCCCCCCTCCTCTCCCCCAGAGGAGATGACATCTTCCAGCCCACCTCGTCAGCACAGTTTTCACTGGCGACAGGTGCTCGGCTCTCTTGCCTGCCGAGACACAGGGTGCTGCTAATTCACTCAGAAGGCGAGGAGGGCAGGTCGAGGCGGCCTAATAGTTTGTCTCAGCGATGAAGAAAGTATCCTTTTCTCTTGTATTCGTTTGCTCAATAACAAATGGGTCACTCATCACCCGGGTGCTGCTGTGAGAATTTGAAAAATTAAGTGGACATCTGTCTCATATTACCAGGTTGTATTTTATCTACCAAATCTGAGCAAGCACTATGCAATGGTCATTAATAGCAGTGTTTCTCAAAGAACACCTATGCCCAAAAAGCTGAGGGACAGCAGATGACACTTCTTGAATGCTGTGAAGTTCAGCAGCAGCACACCACAAATCTCTCTCTTTCTCCACTGACATCAGTGTCTCCTGTACTGCTCAAAACACTGGCCTGAGAAGGAAGTCTGGACCTGCAGAAGCAGAGAGGGGCAATAAAGCCCTGCAGGATAAAAATGTGTTGTGCTGGTTTTCCTACTCACAACAAAATGGGTGGGGGTGGGTGGGGATGGCAGGTTTTTGCGTGAAAATCAAGCTCAATTAATGAAATAATTGCCAGAACTTACGGCTGACCCCCAGTTACTAGAAACCTGGACGTGAACCTTCTCTGAGCTCAGAATTATTTAGACTCGGGATGAACTTCAAAGGATGCAGAGATTTGGATGTTCATCTAACTCCTCAGGCTAGAATTCAGGCTGGAAAACTTGTACCAAAGTACCTACTTTCTCCAATGTCTGGCCTGCTGTGCAGTAATTTGCATTTCCATGATGAGAGCACAGAAAGCAGAAAGTAAATCACTGGGATACTTCACTGAGTTGAAGTGCCAAAATCAAAGGTATCAGATAGGAAGAAACTAATCTCAAGGTCTCTGGAAAGTCTGTGTTCCTGCCATAACAGAAATACCGCAGGAACAGACCCTGCGATTTTATTAATTTGGTACTTTTGCTCCCACTTTACGTGGGACTGAAAGTTAAAAAGGGTGAAAAATGAATGGCTTTGGTGCAGGTCACCCATTGACTCCTATAATAACAGAATAAATAGGCTACTCTTGAAACCAGCAGAGAACAGCATTAAAGCAGAAATGGCTTTATATGACAAGTAACCATAGGCCCAGTATGTCCTGTAGGGTCATCCCTGCTGTGGAGACATCATTCTTCCAAACAAACCGAAGCCATTCCCAAATCTAAGCAGTACTACATCATATCAGTTGCATCCTTAATTTCAGTGGGAGCATAAACAGAGGAGAGGTGGAAAAAACTTTCCTCTGCAGCTCTGAATTTAGTTGATTTTTCACTTTAAGTGGTCCTTCATTACATTTATCCAAAACTTCTTCAGCAGGCCATTATGGAAGCAAACAGAGAACCACACAAGCTGTCCATCTGTGGAGAGCATTTCCTGCTGCTATTGTACCCATTAGCTTCACAAATCTGAATATCCTAAGCCAGATTCAAAATCTATTGAAGTCAACAAAAGACATCAATTGACTTAAGTGGGCTTGGAATCAGACCTTCTAATGATCACTAAACAGTATCTGGAAGAAATCTTCTATTACACAATTTTGACTAATTAAATGCTTTAACATGAATTCAGGTTTTCTACTAAGTACTAGTAATTACAAAAAGATTCTATAAAAAGTGGCTAAATGAGGGGAGAAACTAGACTTTGATCTCCACAGAATCAGGCAGCTAGACAATGCTGTACAAAATACTTACAACAAACAGACAAAATTACTGGAAAGCTGAGCAATTCCTCATTTTATTGAAAGCTCATTATGGGCTCATTCCACCACAATTTTTGTTTGCATATGTGCTTCTCAAAGCTATTTCCCCATAAATGAAAATGAAAATAGGTATGTGTGAGGAGCAAGTGAGATGCATATTTGATGTTAAAATTTGCATGTGCAAACTTCTATACCATGAAGCTTTAGTAGAGAAATTTATTTTCCACAAACTACTATTATAACAGAATGTCAGGTTCTACTAGTCTTTATTGAAACAAGTATTTTTCCACAGTCCCTTCAAAACTGCAATTCTAAAGCTCCACTGAATTAAAAAAAATGCCATAAAGTCAGCTGAATGGATCCTGGGAGAATTCTCTCAGAAATCCTTTCTGCTGCTGCCAATGCACCGCAACAACAGGAGAGGACTCCTGGCCTGGCATATTGATTCCAAGGTCTTGAAGTGACGGGGTTTGGATCCTACAGGTTATCTAACCACGGAAAATCCTGCCCAAGAATTTCACACTTTAACTCCATGGTTAGCACCTGCAGCGTTCCTCAGCACTCTGCCATAAGCTACCGAGTAAATATGGCACTTGGACTTATCTGCAGCGTATGCTTCTTTAAGAAGCATCAGGGCTTCATGCAAGAGACACTGATGGGAGCTGACAAGGAGTGGATTTATTCATTCAGCACTTGAGATTATCTGCTGCCCGGTGGTACACAGCTCACGAGTGACTGACGTCCAAGTCTCTGCCAGCAGTCAGCAGAATTGGCCCCTTACACCGGAAGGCAAATAGCCTCCCCGTGCCTCCTGTCACCTTCGGTGAGTGCCACATCCTGGCTGCCATCGCCGAGGAGTGCAGGACACAGGACACAAACCAACAGCCACCCTGCAGGAGAAATTACCTGATCTTTGACTTGCCTTTTTTTGCCCTCCTTAGCCTGGTTTTTAGTGTTAATGCGTGCTGTGCTTTCTTTGACCCAAAGCAGAATGTCTGCACAGCTGGTTTCTTCGCTAGGGGAAAAAAAACCTGCTCACGTGCAGCAAACCCAGTGTTTATGAGAAACCCGCCAGCCCCAACCAGCAGCTGCAGCCATGCCTACGTGAACATCGATATCCGCCTGAGCAGCCCTCCCTGCCATGTCAGACCTGCAGTGCTCACCCCAAACTTAGAAATTTAAGCGTAGCCCCCGCAAGCAATGCTGTAGGCAGTACTCACCTGCAGCCTCTCCTCCCTCAAGGACCAACAAACTTACGCCTGGCTCATTTCAGGGATGTAAATGTTAAAGAACGCAAAGAGAAGGAAGCCAACAGGCCCCGTGTAGGA